>JAFFST010044906.1:109337-121704 GCA_022414735.1 Noturus placidus | reverse complement strand
ATAGCCACTGTTACCCACTTGTGAAGATTTTTTTTTTTTGCTAGCTAGCTAATGTTATCTGTCTGATTTGCTAATAATGTTTGCCTGGATCGCCTACATTCATGAGCCTTGATTTTCCGTCTAGCTTACTTCTGTCAGCTCTATGTTCAGTACTGCGAAATCATGCTGTAGTGCATTGGGATTTCATGAAGAGCACAGAGAAGAAAAGAACATTTTTCATGCATGCTTATATCATTTCTGGCTCCTCATTTGCACCCATGTTTAGCAATAGCGAAACAACCAAATTAAATTCTGAAATTACATTAATTTACATTATAAAGACAAATTGCAAACCACAAATTTTAGCCCCACATCCTTCCTGATCTCCAGTGAGTAAAAATTAAAACAGGTGTCAATGTGTGTAGTGCAGTATTATCTATAATTTGTGCAGAAGCTGGAATATATGTAATTACCTTATAATGTCAGCCATGTGTAAATGGAAGAAATTCCAGAAGGACGTTCATGGGGATGGACTAGAAAAAATATTTTGAACATGTAGTATATGAAATTTCCCAAGCTGGCATAGATGACAAGTATACTCTGTACAGTACATAAAGTTTGCCTTGTCCTTACAGAGTACTACTTTATTGATTGAATCAAATGACAACAATATCACCAGACATGATCATTGTATTCAACATTGAATGCAGGCCGCTTGGCATGAGCATGTTTTTTTTTTGTTTTGTTTTGTTTTTTAAATGTAGTAGTGGCTGTGATGTAAGATGCTAGGTGCACTAACTCCAGCAGTGAGGTTTCTAACAGATTTGCTTCTAACATTGAGCTTTTTCAGCAGACTAAAGGTGATGCTATGGTACAGTGCATCCGGAAAGTATTTACAGCGCTTGACTTTTTTCACATTGTGTTATGTTACAGTCTTATTCCAAAATGGATTAAATTCCTCATTTTACTCAAAATTCTACAAACAATACCCATAATGACAACATGAAAGATGTTTGTTTGAAATCTTTGCAAATTCATAAAAAAAAATGCACATTTAAAAAAGTATTCACAGCCTTTGCTCAAGTATTTTTAAGAATGATGCTACAAGCTTGGCAGACCTATTTTTGGGCAGTTTCCCCCATTCTTCCTTGCAGGACCTCTCAAGCTCCATCAGGTTGGATGGGGAGCGTTGGTGCACAGCCATTTTCAGATCTCTCCAGAGATGTTCAATTGGGGTCAAGTCTGGGCTCTGGCTGGGCCACTCAAGGACATTCACAGAGTTGTCCTGTAGCCACTCCTTTGTTATCTTGGCTGTGTGCTTAGGGTCGTTGTCCTGTTGGAAGATGAACCTTCGCCCCAGTCTGAGGTCCAGAGCGCTCTGGAGCAGGTTTTCATCAAGGATGTCTGTGTACATTGCTGCATTCATCTTTCCCTTGAGCCTAACTAGTCTCCCAGTTCCTGCTGCTGAAAACCATCCCAACAGCATGATGCTGCCACAACCATGCTTCACTGTAGGGATGATATTTGCCAGGTGATGAGTGGTGCCTGGTTTCCTCCAGACATGACGCTTATCATTCATCCAAAGAGTTGAATCTTGGTTCAATCTTTGGTCTGAGAGTCCTTCAGGTGCCTTTTGGCAAACTCCAGGCGGGCTGTCATGTGCCTTTTACTAAGGAGCCGCTTCCATCTGGCCACTCTACCATTCAGGCCTGATTAATGGAGTTCTGCAGAGATGGTTGTTCTTCTGGAAGATTCTCCTTTCTTTTTGGTCACCTCCCTGACTAAGGTCATTCTCCCTAATCGCTCAGTTTGGCCGGAAGGCCAGCTCTAGGAAGAGGCCTCTGGTTCCAGACATCTTCCATTTACGGATGATGGAGGCCACTGTGCTCATTGGGACCTTCAATGCTGCAGAAATGTTTCTGTACCCTTCCCCAGATCTGTGCCTCGATACAATCCTATCTCGGAGGTCTTCAGTCATTTCCTTGGACTTCATGGCTTGGTTTGTGCTCTGACATGCATTGTTAACTGTTGGACCTTATATAGACAGGTGTGTGCCTTTCCAAATCATGCCTAAACTTAACTTAACTTAACTTGGAACTTTAATGCCTTTCCACTTATTTGAAATTTGATTGAGGTTTGGGCTTTGACTGGGACATTCTAACACGTTCAGATTCTCAGGCAACAGTCTGAATTTTTTTGCAGGTTGGCACAGGATTTCTTCTAGGATTGTCCTGTATTTAGCTCCATCCCTTTTGCCCTCAACCTTGACCAGTTTTCCAGTGACTGCTGATAAAATGCATTGTGATGCTACCACCACTATGCTCACAAAAGTAGCACTTTGTGCCAAGGCCAAAATGTTCAATTTTTATTTTTAAATAATGCTTTTCTTCTTGTACCTCTTCTATAAAGCCCAGCTTTGTGTAATGTCTGTGCTATGGTTGTCCAATGAAATTTATATATATTGAGATCTTATCACATTTTAATTGCACATTGACTTTATTCAACAAATTATGTGACGTGGTGATTCTTACTGGTTACACCAGAGCAAATGTATGGGTTTCACAGCAATTCAATTTACAGGTTTCACAGCATTCAAAACTTCAACATGTTTTTATTATGGTTTTTGTTTTTAGTCACCAGTTTTACTTTTCTTTAGCTTTTTTCTGTTGGAAAACCTACAGGTGGCATGATGGCACAACAGTTACAATAGCATTGCCACCTCACAGCGCCAGGCTCCCTGTGGCTCTGTTTCCTGTCTGTGTGTAGTTTCTGTGCCATGTGGGTTTCCTCTGAATTTTCTCCCACCTCCCAGAAACATACCAATTGGTGATATATAAGGCCTATGCAGTGATTGAAGGTGTGTGCATGGTGCCTTACAATGTACAGATGTCCGTTCCAGGGTTTATTTCTTCTTCACTCAGAGTGCCTTTGTGACCCAGGCCAAGAAAAAGCATCTACTGAAAATGAGTGAGTGAGAGCTTACTTTTGCATTGGTATAATCAATTAACAAGTTAAATATGGGTATGGGCATGCAGCTGGTAATTTTATTTAGCAATAAATGGATGGATAGATTTTGTGTGGACAATCCTGGGCGGGGTGGGAGGGGCTGTTGTTGGGTAAAAAGGAGAAAAGAGAAAATTTATTGATTCTGTATTGATATATTTTGTTGTACTCTGAAAAGTGTATAAGGATCAATAAAAATTATAAATCAAAAAAAAAAAAATTATTTAGCAATACATGTTGCTTATCAACTTTGAATATTACATATGTTTTCCTCATGGACACACTCTACAAAATAACTGAGACATATTCAGCCCTTTAGACCGCTTTAGTTTTGACCTGTCGGAGTTGGATCCATTTACGCAGCTATGATGAGATACTAGCAATCATCAGGCACATTTTACGGACATTGTGGCCACATGACCTGTCATGATGCTTTTATTTGGGCCAGCTTCAATCTGACAGATGACTGAATACGATTGTTTAGTGGGTGAGAGTGCATTTCCTATCAATGCCTATTTGCTAACAATAGTTGTTTAACCACAGACCACTGCTGAGAATTATTTCCACAGTGCACACCAGAGGAGTAAATAGCACTAAGCATATGGAAAATGAGATTTGGAAGCACCCACAAGTCACCAGCAGGGCTCAGAATAACCCTAATGAGGATTCTTGCAATAAGAGTTGTGTGTGCAATGCAGTAGAACATTACTCTAAAATCTAGCCTAATCTTCCCTACAAAATGGAAAGGAAAAAGCAGAATGTTGCACTTTCATGCATAGCTAGACATGGGCTACATTGGAGCCATGCCTGAGATATAACGGCACCTTTCCCAAATTAATTGTTCATGTTCTTTGTGTATTTTTTCACATTAACAACATATTGTGTTGTGATCATGAATTTATTAAATCTATATGAATATTTGATTACTGCTCAGAGGGTCATGAGTTTGAATAGCAGCACTGCCAAGCTGCCACTGTTTAGCCCTTGAGCAAGGCCCTTAAAGCTCTCTGCTTCTGCACTGTGACCCAAGCTTTCTAATAAGCTGAGATATGTGAAGAAAATGATTTCATTATTCTGTACTTCAGTATATATGCCAGTAAGAGTCTTTATACTATATAAGTAATATGTTCAATTAAAATTAGCCAACAAATTGTATACAAAAGCAATTACATCTCAGTGCATGGTGTCTATGTATATGAAAAAGGTTTATTACTATGAATCTATTTTTCACATACACATGCATTACTGTACAGTGGCATTCTTTCTTTGCATATCCCAGCTTCTTATGAAGCTGGGGTCAGAGTGCAGGCAGAGGTGTTAGCTTGGCTGTTAATCATTCGGGATGTTAATCAGGCCAGATTATTCTTCATCAAAAATCTTTCAAAAACAAATAAATGGACTGTTTGCATGCATTAACGATGGCTAATTGCTTAAAAATATGAACATTGGACAAAACGTTGGATTTATCATAAAACTTGCCTTGGGAATTATCATTATAATATATAATATAATATAATATAAAATATAGACCTTTTTGGATATCTAACATGAGACTAGGCTAGTTTGGTGTTCCTTTTTTGTTTATTGCAGACACAGTGGATTAGATGTAATATTTTTGAGATAAACAGATGTCTGAATTTTACATGTAGCAACCAGAAACACTTTTCGATTAATAGGTTAAGTTAATACAGTGCCTGTGTGTACAAGAAGAACGTTCAGCATAAGTCTGTATTATTTAAAAAACAATAAAGTGGGGTCCATATTTTTGATCAATTTTGCTTTGATAAACATGACACAATATAACATTAAGATTACATGAAAAGGGTTTTTAATGTTATAAAAAATATGGATTTGTGAGCCTTAGTGGAACTAAAGGTGTCAAAATAAACATGAAAAGCATGTCATCGTTGTCGCCGGTGAATCTGGCCAATCATGATTTATCTGTGTCGTCATCGAAGCTCATGCGTGCTCTGGAGAAGCTGCGCTGGTTGATGGAGCCAGCTGCTCTCGTATCGCTTTTGGGGTGCTTTGATGCCATGCGGCACAGTGACGTGGCATCAGCGCCGTCTCTCGTCGGACAGAAATTCTAACTGACATTCACTGCTTCAAGTCAGCTGCCAATTTGTCTGCTCAGCAGACAGTCGAAAAGTCTAACACACTGAAAATCTCCATGGCTACAGCCCCGAATGCCTAGGCTTACACTCCTGAGTGTGTGTAAGCCAGGATATGGCACTCCTGGAGCAGATAGGGTTAAGGGCCTTGCTGAATGGCCCAATGGTGGAAGATTGCTGGGACTTGAACCCCTGACCTTGCACAAATAGGTAACTCTGTGTTTCATCAGTGAATGCAATGTAACGTTTTATACATTTGTTGCATTCGACTCAAAGATGTTAGATATTAAATAAGATTACTTGAAAAAAAAAATAGCACGTTCACCTCACACCTCCAGAGTCGGGGGTTCAAGTCCAACCAGGGCCATGTGTGTGTGGAGTTTGCATGTTCTCCTAGTGCGTCGGGGGTTTCCTCCGGGTACTCCGGTTTCCTCCCCCAGTCCAAAAACATACATGGTAGGCTGATTGGCGTGTCCAAAGTGTCTGTAGTGTATGAATGGGTGTATGAATGTGTATGTGATTGTGTGCCCAGCGATGGATTGGCACCCTGTCCAGGGTGTACCCCGCCTTGTGCCCCATGCTCCCTGGTATAGGTCCAGGTTTCCCCATGACCCTGAAGAGGATAAGCAGTAGAAGATGGATTGATGGATGGATGGATGGATGGATGGATGGAAAAAAAAAATTATAATAAAAATAAGTAATTAAATAATTAAATTAAGTTTAGCAAGGGATTTTTATGGTAAATTTGATGATGGAAAATATTATTGTCAACTGTCATTTCTTTTATTATTTGTTTGTTTGTTTTATTTGGTTTATTTATTTTAGGAATCAGGGTTTCCATTGCACCAATGACAAGGGCTCCTCAACTTCATAAACGCCAATTTAACCCTGCATATATGTAATATGCTCATGTATGTTTCAAACACACATCATTAAATTAATTAATATTTCGAAAATCCACAAATAAAGTCAAAATGACAAAATATAGAAAACACTGAAGAATCCATGCTGCTCCTTACTATGTCTAACTTTATCAACTCACACACTGTAATAACACTGACCATTAGTGCACACACACACAAACACACACGCATACACACACAGAGGTAAAGCAGCATGGCCATCAAAGGATAGTTAAGACAGGAGTCAAACATTAATATTTTTACCATTACCATTACCAAGCTCTAATGTAAATTTACTCCTCAGGCTTATTTGCACACGGTCACAGGTGTAGTCGGGTTCGGGTGGTTGGGCTGTGATAATGAGAGTGAGACAGAAAGAGAGAGAGAGCTCAGAGGTTAATGAGGAGGGACAGAGAGTCAGACGGATTTGGCATGTGGTGGTGAGGAAGAGGAGGTGCTCATCATCTTGTCTCCTGTTACCATGGAGACATGTCCTTGTTGCCCTCGCTCTTTTGTCATCTTCCCTGCGCAGCTCATCATGTGTGCATATCAGCTTATGTGCATCTGGCTGCCTGCCACAGCTCCAAGCAGCGACATCAGAGTCTCTCTGTCTCACACACACACACACACACACACACACACACACACACACACACAGACTCGCCAACTACCTGCAACATAACTCGCATACAGCAACAGGCATGTGTATATGTGACAACTAAAGTAAAAACACACTTTCAACAGCATAGTTAAACATAGTATAAACAGCTCCTACACATGCAAGTAGATAGTGACTCCTCAGTGCTTCAATGTTCTGGCTGTTGTTAAGCCCTGTGTTGTACGGCTCCTGCTGTCTTCTCTTGAGTGCTTCTGGAAGTAATCAGACATGTGCCACTAATCCCAGCCAGCTTTCTGATACCATCACACTCAGTATCCCACCACAAGTCCCACAGATTGTATGTGCTGGTCCACTCACTGAAGACACAATTCCCTGATCAGAATTGAAGATAGCAGTGTATGGCGGCTGTGGCTCAGTCGGTAGAGCGGGTTGTCCACTAATCCACTAATCGTAGGGTTGGTGGTTTGAATCCCGGCCCGGGTGATCACATGCCGAAGTGTCCTTGGGCAAGACACTGAACCCTAAGTTGCCCCCGATGGCAAGCTAGCACCTTGCATGGTAGCTCTGCTACCATTGGTGTGTGAGTGTGCTCTCATTTTTAAGTCGCTTTGGATAAAAGCGTCTGCTATATGAATAAATGTAAATGTAAATGTATGGCATGTCATTTCTGCATCATGTGTTTGATCTGGCATTCACGAAAGGAGAAACACTCCCCAGTCAGTAAGACAGGCTACATTAATGCAGTGAGACAGGATTGTCTAATTCGGTGAGACAGGCAGGATTTAATGCAGTGAGACACTGTTTTAATGTGTATATTCCCATGTCTAGGCATTGTCTCCACGTTAGGTTGTAAATTAGATGCTTCTCCCATCAGTCAGGTAGTTGACAGAGAGGGACAATTGGATCTACTATACAACCAGTTCAAATATGTGCACACACAAACACACATTCATTGCAAACAATTTAGCATCAATTTAATCTCAATTCAGTCATTTGAGCCCATGGACTAAAAACTTAACATTGCCTTGTTAGTGCTAATTCATATCAAACTGAAATGTAGTAATTGCACAAAATGTACTCAAAACCATGCCCAAATATGTGTTAGAAACATAAAAAATTAACCACCCACTAGATTTTTTAACTAGATGTTTGGGAGATTTTGAAGCATCATGTAGACAGAGCTCTCCACCACCATCATTATAGCACCAACTAACGGAATATCATTTGCAAGAATGATGTTCAAATTAACCATAATATTTAAAGAATTATTTTGTCTTGCTGCTTTTTATGATGTTACAGTAAGTAGTCAATGATATCCCGCAAATTTAATGTAAATGAATGATTGGTTACAACTGTGGGAAGGAACACAAAATTGTGCATTGTTTTGTACACCACAGCACTAATGAGGATGAGTGTATAGCAGAAGCTGGAGATTAATTTCCAGAGCGAAGGCAAATATCTTCTGTACAAAAAAATAAGCTTAAAAATTGACACTATGAAAAGGAACTGGAGGTGTTAAGAAAAGCAAGATTTCAAATTAAAATGGCATGATGTACAGTGTGTGGATGACAAGCCTTTGTACCAGTAAAGAAAGATTGCCTTGTGTCATCAATACATAATGTACACATGTACAAGGTCAGCCATGGAGTAAATCCAGGCCCCTCCCAGCAAAAATAACCTGGAGCTGCCCCCCATTTGCACTATGTGCGTTAGCAGCTGTCTGATCCAACCATGTCTTAATCACACTCAGCTCATCCACCACATCTTGGAATGCTATAGATCTGCTCTGTATAGGTCCACCCCTAGCTGATTGGACTATTGATTGAAGCAATGTGTCTTAATGCCAGTTTAGAGACAATAACAGGTTGGGCTGTACTTAAACAGATTTTATGTCCAAATCTAAAGTTTTCAATTACTGCTGACATGTAATATAAAACAGTTGGGGTTTCTGCTTAACATAGTTAGTCTGCTTATATACTCAATATCACCTTCTCTAGTTTAATTTCACACTCAAATGTCACACAGGACCACAGCTTGTGAGACTACAGGGAGTTCTTTTTATTGTTACTGATACAGCAGATAGAGACATATATATAAGCTGTGTGTGTGTGTGTGTGTGTGTGTGTGTGTGTGTGTGTGTGTGTGTGTGTGTGTGTGTGTGTGTGTGTTTGCCCCTTTGAGATTTCCTGCAGCCCTTCCTGATCTTCAAAACAAATTTGCCAGCTCTGGTAACAAGCATCTCTGACCTCCTCACATGAAGGCCCTGTTCATTTATCCAAATGCAACTATGCAAACAGCAAGGTCAACTGCCAGTTGACACAGACAACATATTAGTCTTCATTAGATGAGAATCGAGGGTATGCTGTTTCACAAAGCTGTTCACAGCACTGAGCAGGAACATGGTGTATGTCAGAAAGACTGCAATGGCTCAAGCTTTTGAGAGTGTCTCCAAAGCAGACATTACATTCATGAGCACACACTGTAAATGATTCAGTTAAATCCAGAAAAATCATGCATTTTGACATTGTGGGGGTTTATATTATTGTATACAGTATAACATATGTCTCTGATCAGGTGTGAGATTGGGATGTAATCAGGAAGGTGCTGACTTTTCTGCAGCCTGCAGAGGAAGATTATCCCCTAACATACAGAATGCACGGTATACAGAGAAGCCTAATGATCAGTAAAAGTAACATAGTCTAGCAAAAGAAGGAAAATGTGCAGTTCAGCTGAACATTAGCACATAGTCCTGTCCTAGAGCATGTTTATTTAGAGTAAAATCATGCTTTTGCAGATGCTGCACAAAAAAAAAAAAAAAAAAAAAAAAAAAAAAAAAAAAAAAAAAAACGCGTTGAATAAATTTACTTGCATGGTCAATAAGATTTTGGAAATCGTTGTGTACGCACAGTGGGTAATTCTATTTTCTTTTTCACTATCTTTTTTTTTTAACTCTTTTGAGTTTCATTTAATATTGTTTATAATTCAGTATTTTATATCTGTTTAGTGCTCCAAATATCGCTGTCTGTATTCAGATTTGAAGCTAAAGTGTGTGTGGCCTAAATGGTTTTTTTTGTTTGTTTGTTTGTTTTATTTTTAAACCCTACCAGTACTCAGTGGTAGAAATGAAAGCACCATTAGCTTTTCTGAATTCTGGCTCCAACAGTTCCTCATACTCAGCTACATCACTTGAATCCATAATAGATCTTGATTGGAGTAATAAATTGTAAAATGTAAACAAAATAGTAGTCTAATTTAAACCACCATGATATCGAAAAGGATGTTACTAAGGATACTGTACAGGCTGTAAATACACTCGCATGAAAGAAATTAAAAACTCCTGTTCACACGACTTTTTTTGTTGCATCCTGTGGAATCCCAGTCCCAACGCACTTCTCTAGTTTCAACCAGATACACTATGAACATTTTTGGCAAGCTTCCTATTAAAAATACAGTGCACGACCTATTCGTATGGGTAGTTGTATCTGTTTAGAACACAATCCATTCATTCTGGAAAAAAAACAAAACAACTATTAGATATACAGACTGTCCAATTACAGAAGAAGAATAACATTACATACAACAGACATAACAATCAACATTAGCAAACATATTGCGGTAGGTTCACCAGTAATACAGTCAGAACATCAGTACATTCAAGTGCTTTTTTTATTATTCATTAAGTGTTGTATTCAGAGTTGAGTTACGCATATATAGTGTGGCTTTAATCATGAAATTGTGCACATTGTTATTCAGACAGATATAACTACAGACTTGCATTCTTCTTGAACTGTATACATATGAATGATACAAAGTTTCTGATAGCAGTTAAAACCGTTCATCCAATATCCATCCATCCATCCATCCATCTTCAACCGCTTACTCCTTTTCAGGGTCACGGGGAACCTGGAGCCTATCCCAGGAGGCATCGGGCACAAGGCGGGGTACACCCTGGACAGAGTGCCAGTCCATCACAGGGCACAATCACATACACACTCACATTCATACACTACGGACACTTTAGACACGCCAATCAGCCTAGCACACACAAACACACATTCAAAATCTCCCATGTATTAACATGCATAAATTTCTGATGGCTTGAGCCACCTGTTCTTGATCTCATCTACTACTCTATAGCATCTCATACAAGAGAGGCAAAAAATAAGAAAAGGCTTCATATTCTCATCAGAATTCCTCTATTTAATTTAATTTATTCATGCCAGCACATTGGCAGGATATTAACATCTTTTAAGTCCCCTTTATTAAATTTCACACTTTCAACCTTGAAGTTAATTAAGGTTGTGCAGAACAAGTGCTCGGTGTTTCTCTATCTCACTTGCTCCCTTGCTCTCTTTATCTGCTCTTTTTTTCCTCTTTCCCTGGAGATAAAATCTTTTTTTCTTCCTAAAGGTGTTTTAAAGAGTCATTCACCTGAACATAACACTTTCCCCCTTTATAAACTTGACCGGTTTGCCATACAAATCAGAGTGCAATAGCATAGTACTACCACGTACGCTGCACATATGAAGGACATGATGTGAGGAAGTTTATGGTTGGCAGAGTGAGAATAGATTAGCACACATGGAGAGAAAAGTTACAGCACTCTGTCGAGCTGGATCGTGTTATTGTCGATCTCTGAAGAGACTTTCTGAGTTTGTTTGTTTATTTATTTATTTATTTATTTATTTATTTATTTAATGATTGTACAAACTGTATGATTTCTGTCACTGTGCTGGGATGGACAAAATTCCAACACAACAAAAATCTATTTTTTTTTTATAGCCATAACAACATTCTTTCTTGATGAGAGTCAAGAAAGGGTAGCATAAATTTGATAATTTGGAGAATTTCTTTTTTTCTGAATGGGGATCTCTTTGTTGTAAAATTTTGATTAACTTAACCATATATGGTACATGTTATGATACCATTGGGTAAAAAAAAAATGTTATTTTTATATTGATTTTTCTACTTAAAATAGAGCAATTAAACATAACCAATATTTATTTTCAAAATATTTTTAATTTTGAGGGTGTTAGCAGTTTGTTGCAATAACCAAGTCAATAGCCATCCATCCATCTATGTTCTGTACCTCGTATTCTAAACAAGGTAGCGGGGAGCCTGTAGGCTATCCCATGGGGCAAAAAGTGGGGGACACCCTGGTCAGGGTGCCATCCCATCATAGGGCAAAATCGGACACACAATCACACACTACAGACAATTTAGAGATGATAATCAGCCCACAATGCATGTTTCTGGAGTGGGGAAGGAAACCAGAGTACCTGGAGGAAAACCCCAAATTATACTTACAGTATCTCACAAAAGTGAGTACACCCCTCACATTTTTGTAAATATTTGATTATATCTTTTCATGTGACAACACTGAAGAAATGACACTTTGCTACAATGTGAAGTAGTGAGTGTACAGCTTGTGTAACAGTGTCAATTTGCTGTCCCCTAAAAATAACTCACACACAGCCATTAATGTCTAAACCCCTGGCAACAAAAGTGAGTACACCCCTAAGTGAAAATGTCCAAATGGGGCCCAAAGTGTTAATATTTTGTGTGGCCACCATTATTTTCCAGCACTGCCTTAACCCTCTTGGGCATGGAGTTCATCGGAGCTTTACAGGTTGCCACTGGAGTCCATGATGACATCACGGAGCTGGTGGATGTTAAAGACCTTGTGCTCCTCCACATTCCATTTGAGGATGCCCCACAGATGCTCAATAGGGTTTAGGTCTGGAGACATGCTT
>JAFFST010044906.1:61150-71616 GCA_022414735.1 Noturus placidus | reverse complement strand
ATATTGTATATATAATACCAAATAATGCAACTGTTGCATTTGCTGATAAATGCATACTTCATGTATGTTTGTGTGTGTGTGTGTGTGTGTGTGTACATGGTACTAAGAGGTAAATCAATCTGGAGAGAGAGAGAGAGAGAGAGAGAGAGAGAGAGAGAGAGAGATTAATGATGTGTTTCTATTGGGAAGCGATGTATGTGATTGAGAAGCTATCTTTGCCTCATTGACCTTGTGAGGGTCCAAACTGGTAAACCCTCCTCTGTCCAAATGTGTGTTCATGTGTGTAGCTAATGAGGGGTGTGGGTGTGTGTGGGTGTGGATGTGTGTACCTGTATCCTTTATCATATGCCATTAAAGTGTCTACATCAGCCTCTGGTTCTTAATCAGTACCCCAGGCACTGAGCCTGGCTACGCAGCATGCACCCTGGAAAATCCTTTTGTCTCTTCCAAACTGGCCTAAATATGTATTGAACTCTATTGGCTTTGTGTCATTTGGGATGTTAGGGTCCCTTTCCACAAAGAAAGCTAAAAATAGCTCCTGAAATTCAAAAATATGCATGTTAATCATAATATTAAGACTCAGACAGTATTTTTTGTAAGTGTAATTCATAAAGCATTGTGGCACTAAAATCACACAATCCACATAAAAATTGAAGTTTTGAAGTGAAGGTGAAACAATAAATGCCCTTTCCAAACTGCTATTATCAAGTCAATCATTATATTTTTCATAACTGAATATAAAATAGTGATGGACTAATATAGAGGGCCTCATGGTAAACAAAATTAATAAATAAAATGAAAGTTCAATTCAATTCAATTCAATTTTATTTGTATAGCGCTTTTTACAATAGACATTGTCTCAAAGCAGCTTCACATGAATACAAACACAGTACATACACAGTAAAAGTGAGAAATTATCCCAACTGAGCAAGACTGAGCAAGACACTGAGTGGCGACAATGGCAAGGAAAAACTCCCTAAGTGTTGTTGATTTCATACTACATGGAAAAATGCTGACATTCCGAACATATTCTCTTAAACTCCAAATCCATGGATACACCGTATAGCCTTCTACATAAGGACTCTCTCTCTCTATCACCTATTAGTCGAGACTGACCTTCGGTCACTTTATGGGTCAACACTCTCCACGTATTTCATCGATGTGATCCACAAAGCATTTCGGCAGAAGTAGTGGGGTAGTTTGCCATTGCTTTCCCCACCCCTCCCCATTTATCCGGGCTTGGGACCGGCGTGTAGCTGCTGCCAGCCACATGGCTGGGTATACATACTCACACATTTTTGGACTCGCCAATCAACCTACCATGCATGTCTTTGGCCTGGTGGAGGAAACCGGAGTATCGGTTTCTTTCTTTTTTTTTTATTAGCAATATCATGCCCCTGTTTTTCTTAACTTAGGAAGTCTTAAGTACAAGTTAATCTTGGTGAACAGGTTTTAAGGAGAAAATCTTAGTTAGGAACTTTTAGCGCCACCACAGAAAACTCTTCGTGCTAAGATAATATTCTTTGTGTACTGTATATGGCTGCTGATCCCTATTTGAGACTTCTCTATTTGGTTGGGCAGACCTCTGCTGTACTGGTCTCTGTTAAGCTAATATTTGTTGGGCTGGTGTCTATTGGGATGACAGCGTCTTTTGAGTCTGTGTCTTCCTACCAGGTCTCTTTTGGGTTTTTTTGGCAGCATTGCAATGCTCACCATTCTACACTCCACTGTTCAATCTTGAACTTGGGTTTCTGTCTATGTGGAGTTTCATATGTTCTCCACATTTCTGCATGACTTCCCTCCAGGTTCTCCAGTTTCCTCATACCTCTCAATGCTGGTTTGGTTACAATTAATTGTGATTTGACATTAACAAGTTTGTGTGTATGCATTGAGACCTGTGATTGACTGTCATCCCATCCCAGTGTATTCCCACCTCACATGCTGTGTTCCTGGAATAGGATCTGGATCCACTGCAATCTTGAGCAGGATAAAGTAGATACTGAAGATGAAAGAAAAATAATAATAACTGTGCATGAATGTATGAATATTAGTATAATAATGTATAATCAATGTATGAATATTAGTATAATAATAAATATTTATAAAATTAATTATACCGAACAAATGTTCTAATACTGAAAACATTTTAGTGTTGACAACTACTCATAGTGCTTGATGAGGGCTTGAACCAAACTGCAGCAGGAAAATGTGCACGAGCAATGTTTATGACTTTTACAAAGAAAGGCCTGTACTTTCATGGCATATACTGTCACTGAATGTATGTCTTACTGAAGGTGGCTCAGAAAAAACACTGCATGTTCCCTTCACACAAAAGATACATGCTTTTCCGTTGAGAATTATGCTTTAGCTTTGTCGCCATAATAATGTCCCATTATAACAATTAGCTTTTGAACATTTTGTGTCAGCCATCTTTGATATTTCATTACAAACTGCTCTACTATTTTCCCTGGTCTGAGTCTTGGAGTGTAAAACACTCAAATGGGTAGGAGCAGTTAAACAGCTCCATTTCAGTTGGATCATCATGTATGGCATTACGACTTTAGCATCCATTACATGAATCAGTGTCTAGAATTATATCTGGATTTTGTACTGACACTGTTCCATATATGGCAGGGATATGAAGAGCATCTGTTTTGCATTTTAATGCCTTAAATATCTCCTGCAGTGAGCCAGTGATATAATGCTGCAACTTTGAATGGAAATACGGCAGCCACTTACTCTGCTTGCTCAAGTAAATCCACTAAAGGACATTTACTCAGTGTCTACTCATGAAGCCCCCACCCACCCCTGTCTTTAGAGAAAGTGTGTATGTTTTGTCCCTATAGCTTGAAAATGAGGTTTTATGGATTTATTTGCAAAGCTTTGATGACTGCATCATTAGTACTTTTGCGCATGTTACATGAAATGCCTATATGGTTGATGTTTCTCATCCAAACACCAGAGGTGGGTAGTAACATGCTATATTTACTTTGTTATATTAATGTTATAAAATAACATTTTGAAAAATATGTAGTTTCAAGTGTAGGTTTACTTACTTGTACTCTTTTACTTTGCCTTGAGTAGACTTGAGTAGTCTTCTCATTGGACTTCATAATACTTTATTTCTCTTGCTCAAGTAATTATTAATATTATTACTTTTACTGTTACTTCAGTAATTATTTTTTTTTTCAGTAAGTAGTTTTACTTGTACTTGAGTCACATACATTTTTGACTAATCTTCCCACTCCTGTCAAACACTTAAAATAATATTGTGATATTAACACTGCAAATGTAAAAGGGTTATGTTACTCCATATTTTTATGGAGATACTAGAGATCCGTTCGGATGCCCTACCTCTGGATGGCGCTCATCTACTCCAAAAACAGATTGCTGGGACTACAGTTACTTCTAAGGCCAAACAGACAATATATTAAACCATAATGAACTTCCCTTTACTTTTACACTATCCGTTGTTACCCAGATGAGGATGGGTTCCCTTCTGAGTCTGGGCCCTCTCAACATTTCTTCCTCTTAATATCTTAGGGAGTATTTCCTTGCCACCGTCGCCACCGGCTTGCTCAATTGGGATAAATTTGCATATTTAAAATCTGTATACCATGTTTATGTTTCTGTAAAGCTGCTTTGAGACAATGTCCATTGTGAAAAATTCTATCCAAATAAAATTGAATTGAAAAAAAAAAGTTATTCCTTGTTAGAATGGTATATTATAATGATTTTGTCATTTCACCATATGAAAGGCATATTATACAGTATATAACACACTTGAAAATGGACAGTTGCATATGTAACTGTGGTTCTACAACTCAGTGGTCCCTTCGAAAGAATCATTGCCTTTTTTTTTTTATGTCCTTGCCTACATCATTCTCGGCCCTCCACTTAATGGTATAATCACAGTTAAATATGTAACCTTCCATTATACTTCTTTTCATTCCACCTGGGTGGTTTCCTTTAGGAACTAGTGGAGTTAAAATATACGTTATGGCCAAAAATATTTGGATAGCTAACCCTCCCACCCATATGGGTCTTCCCCAAACTGTTGCTACAAAGTTGGAGCTACACAATTGTCTAGAATGTCTGTATGTTTTAAAATTATGATTTCCTGTCACTGGAACTAAAGGGCCAAAACTTGTTCCAGCATAACAATACCCCTGTCCACAACGCAAGGTCCATAAAGGCATGGTTTGCCAAGGTTTGTGTGGAATCACTTTAGTGGCCTGCACAGAGTCCTGAACTCAACCTAACTGAACAGCTTTGGGATGAATGCAAACACAGACTGCATGCCAGGCCTCCTCACATGACATCATTGCCCAACCTCACTAATGCTCTTGTGGCTCAATGAGCACAAATCCCCACAACTACATTCCAAATTCTAGTGGAAAGCCTTCCTAGAAGAGTGGAGGCTGTCAACTCTATATTAATGCTTATGGTTTTGAAATGGGATTTTGAATAAGCACATGTAGTGATAATCAGGTGTCAATTTGGTCACATAGTGTATCAAAGCAATCACAAGTTTGCATAACACATCCTGATAGTGCTGATGATACTTTTAATAACACTTATAACTTATACTAATAGAGCACTCATAAATAGTGAAATTACCATACTTTATAGAGTGTGATATATTGCATTTAATAGAATAAGACACCTTATAACCTGCCTATATATTCCAGACACCTTATAACCTGCATAACCCAATGGGCTAACCTGTCTTTAAACAGTGAAGCCCCTTTATGGTTTTTCCTATAGCTTACAAACAGCTCATCAGTGAGCCATCAGCTGGCACTTACTTCGACATAGCTCTTGAGAGCCTTTATTGGATATAGTGCTGGTTTGGGCATGTTCTCATCTGCAAGGCCAGATAGGTTGATAGGTTTATTGACAGACTGCAGTGTCAATCTGGTCCCCAGTGAAGACACGATGTGCTAACTGATAATGCATGCAATTTGGCTACTTCTCTGGCTGTAGTAAAGACCAGTAAAAAGCTATCTTAAGCAAAAGTCACTTTATGTGTGCATCTATTGCAAGTTGCAAAAACAGCAGCAACAGAGGAACATTTCCATAGGCTGCAAAATGTACTGAATCACTAATAGAATTATGCTGCAGTTACTGCAGGGCTCTGTAAATATCTGAGAAGATGTTCAGGTTCGGATATTGGGCATTGACCATGCTTGACAGAACAAACACCTTTACATTCTTTCCTGAAATATAGAAGAAGTTGTGAAGGTTTCAGCAATTCTCAAGTTATCAATTCATGGACTCTTTGTCCATATTATTTTATGTTGAATAATAATTCAATTTATTATTGTGTAGAAATCATAGTAATATTTGCAGTTATATAATTTTATATACTGTATGAGTGAGTAGGTTATGCTCAATAACAACATTCTCATAAGATTTTTAGTCTGCTGTTTGTATACATTGACTTGAATACTTGAAAATGTAATGGACCTAACTTGGTACAAGGGAGAAGTCCTTTTAGACATGAGAGTAATATGGAAGTTGGAGTCTCTCACCAAATCCTGAGATCTCAAGATGCTCTCAAGTAAAGCAAAAAGCTTTCATGGGTTAACCAGATAAATCTGACCATTACCCAGTGCAAATCCACCAAATGGTGATTAGTTGACAGCTCTGCCCCTCTCTTTATCTAAGTGTCCAAAACATATGGCTGCATAGTCAGTCTGATAATGCAATCACAAAGTCAATCATTGTCCTTTGGCCAGAAATGTTCTTGTACCAAGCACATTTAAGACCAGCCTTGTGTTCAGACAAGTCATGGTTTGAACTGGAGTTTAATATATAATTTCACCACTCAGGTTCCGAATCATCTTGCAGGTAGTGGGCTCACAAAATGGCTGCTGATCAAGGGTGAGTCTTAGTAAATTTAATCTGGGCAGCATGCATTTATTTATACTTTTCATGGGGGTGTTTAGGATTACTCTTTGTCTGACTCTTCCTGTCAGATCTGTTCAACAAGGCTAGCCCTACTGGAGGCATTCACTAAGGTTCACTACAGAACACAATGACAAAGGTCTTTTAGATATTACAAATATTACTTAACACCTTACAAAACAATGCCCTCATACATTTTTTGGGTGGCCAGCGGTTGCTCTTTAGACATCATTTTTTGAGCTGGGTCATAGAAAAATGCCAGCATTTTAAGCCACTTGACCTAACTTTATACTCCTTGCACAGATGCTTGTTTAAATTTTTGGAAATATGTTTTGTCAATACACTTTAAATCTTACATTGAAATTACTGGAGAGTTTGTATTTTAAGGATTTAAGAGCAACTCTCATTGGTTTATGAGCAGTACAAACTGAATGCATGTTTTGCGGCTGGTGGTGGTGGTATTGGTGGTGATGTTTTGTTTGATTTTGGACAATGCCTGAAACCAGACATATATTCCAACAGGATTCACTGTCTGCAGACCTCAGCACTATGTAAAAAATCTTTAAACAGTCAATGTTTGGGCAGACAAATTCAATCGCAGGCTCTCTCTCGTTCTCTCTCTCTCTCTCGTTCTCTCTCTCTCTCTCTCTCTCACACACACACACACACACACACACACACACACACACGCACACATATTCCTTAATATGAGGTGGTATGGACAGTCATGTAATTACTATGATTGTGTACAATTTAGCATGTTAATTTGTGAGGGAGGACAGCAGTATTCAACATTCATTTCACAATTGGCTAGAGAGACTACTATAATGCAGTTTCCAATATGGAATAACCTTCATCGTTCTCTCACTTACCCGTACACATGTACACACACACACACATACACACACATCGTCGCACACACACACACACACACACACACACACGCGCACACACACACGCACACACACACACACATACACACACAATGCTATAGTCACTTGATTTCCATTTAATAGTGATTCCCTTCCCTTTTCCCCGTGTTCAGAGAGAAAGGGAAGTCTCTGTAATTGAGGTTTACACGCTTGTCTTGCTGAAAAACTGCAGCTCAAGTCTGGTAGAGGCTGCACAGTCATGCATGAAATTACAAATGGAATTTTATTGCCCTACGTCCACTGAATCGTCTAAACAGGAATCATGGGCAGGCAGTCTATGAGCATCTTAGTGTTATAACATCACCAAACTCACATGCTGGCCTACACATCTTCTGTGGTATATGTGCAATTTTCCTTCAATATAGAAATGTGATCTTGTCATAAAACTGGAGTAAATATATATTATTTGATTCTACATTTTTAAAGGTAACCCAGTTTCTCCCTTGCTGTTACTGGCTCTTATAGTTGACAAGTGGTTATGTATTGTGATTTTTAGTCATAAATTCTAAGAGTAAATGGAACCACCTGACTGCTTCAATCAGTCTACTAAGCAATGATATGATTTCAGTTCTGGATAAACAACAGTATAGCAAAATAATATATGTCATAATGTATACATAAAAATATCACAACAAAATTGTGGTCTATGACTGCACTCACAAAACTTATCAAATATTTGATAATTAGTTTAGGTATTTTTAACATACAAGATTGATTTTCAAATTAATTATCAAATTTGCACATGTTGCCATGGTCACGAGCTGGGGTTTTTAACAAGATTAATCACTACTTAATAAATCACCACATTATACAGTTGAGTACAACAGTTTGTATACCCTTACATTGAAATGGTGAAACAACAATGAACCCAATGCAGACAAGATATTTAATGCAAGTTAGCTTTAAAGATGTTTCTTCAAAAGGAACATAAATGGTCGAAAATGTATGTTGACATTAACAAACACAGGACTGATATTTGTGAATGTGACATGAAGTGTGAAATTTTCTTCTGTCTGACTCTAAGGACTATTTTGGGTTTGTTTATATATATATATATATATATATATATATATATATATATATATATATATATATAGTTCTCCCACATCACCCCACTGGCATGTTAACTCCATTAGCTTCCACAGTAGATATAAAGCATTTATGCTGGTCTACACAGGCAATAATAGACCAGCCCCACCTACTTGAAAGCACTTATCAAACCCCACTCTGCACCATGTTGCCTTTCAGCCACAAGCATAGCTCAGTTTCAAGACTTTATCTTCCTAGCATCAGTGCCTGCTGTTGTAGTTTTGTTTACCAAAACTAAGACATGCATGCCTATTACAACCTTGATGGAAATTTAACTAGTTATTCTGAATAATAATTCACTAAATATTTCCTCAAAATCACTGTAAGACTGGATACACTGAATTTACAAACAGGTCCTCGAATTCAAAAACCTGCAAAAGAAAATTGGCTTTGCCTGATTCAGCAGCTAACCAGTAGGTGGCCTTGGTAATGAAATAAATTTGTTTTTTCCATTAAATTTCCTTGACATAATATTTGAAGTTAATCTATTATAAACACATTTTTATTAATTCAACTGAAAGTTATTCATACATTTAAATATGCAATAAAGTTAGTCCAACATAGTTACATTTGATAGCAATGCAATCAAACTTAAAACATGTATATACTATACATTGTATTTAAATTGCATTTAATTAGATTGGAAACCCAAGCTAACAGTATATTTGTAATATATGTCTGCTTTATCATACTTGCAATATAATATTTCTAAAAGCTGATTTTATTTAAGAAAGAATTTAAAAATATTGGAGAACTTAGAAACAACATATTAAAGACATTTTATAAAGAAAAGGCTAAACAATTAAATATTAAAACTGTACTCAGACTAGTACTAACACTTCAGTACTTCAGTAAGTTGGTCTGAATAAGCATCTTTTTTCCCCATTGAATTGTAGTTTTTACTTAAAATGGTCTTCTCCAATGTTAATATCAATTTAATCCCTCTGTGAAAGGATATGTCTGCACAATGTAAATGCATTTTTTTTTTAACTCAATTAATTGTATGTTTCATTTCTGCTTAAAACATTTAATAAATTTTACTGTTAAGCCTTCCAAAAATACAATCCTGGAAAAATAGCAGTAACAGCTCATAGGCTTAGACACCTTTATGCTTCATAAATCCTGCCTACCAAAATGATAGTAGCATCCAGACTTATGAACCATGTTACAGCATGCACACATACACGCTCATATACAGGTGCAGGTCATAAAATTAGAATATCATCAAAAAGTTGATTTATTTCAGTAATTCCATTCAAAAAGTAAAACTAGTATAATGTATACATTCATTACACACATACTGATATATTTCAAGTGTTCTGATATATTTCAAGTGTAGGGCGGCTGTGGCTCAGTCGGTAGAGCGGGTTGTCCACTAATCCACTAATCGTGGGGTTGGTGGTTCGAATCCCGGCCCGGGTGATCCCATGCCGAAGTGTCCTTGGGCAAGACACTGAACCCTAAGTTGCCCCCGATGGCAAGCTAGCACCTTGCATGGCAGCTCTGCTACCATTGGTGTGTGAGTGTGCTCTCATTTGTAAGTCGCTTTGGATAAAAGCGTCTGCTAAATGAATAAATGTAAATGTTCATTCCTTTTAATTTGATGATTATAACTGACAACTAATGAAAACCCCAAAATCAGTATCTCAAAAAATTAGAATACTTTGAAAATGTTACATTTTGAAGACACCTGGGGCCCGTTTCACGAAGGAGGTTCAACCAACTCTGAGTTAAAACTTGAACTCTGCGTTGACTTACTTTTCAGTTTTCGGTTACAGAACAGCTGAAATGAGTGAGTTCAATCAAGTCGAAGTTGAGTGACTCTGAGTTAAGCGCGTGCACCACAACTATAAAAAGCCATTATCAATGGAGCGCAGATATTATGAGTCACCATGGCAACAGTGTCAGACACCATGGCAACAGCGTCAGACAAAAAGACAGAGCACAAAGGACAGAGAGTTAGCTTGGGAGAAAATAGCTGCTCAAGTCAATGCATAAGTTTACATTTTAATTGCTTTTATACAGTGTTGGGTGTAATTAATTACTAAGTAATCTAAATACTGTCATTTAATTAAAGACTATAAAATAATTCTGTATAAAACAATAGTGGATTTAACATCACATTTTAAAAGGTATATTTTTAATGTAACCTTCTCCTTTGCTCAATTCAAGAATAATTCATGAAATTGTATATTGTTTATTTGAAAGCATTAGAAGTGCAGATTCTTGCCTCTCCTTATTGTTCAAGTGGTTGAAGATGATTTGGGATTTAGAAAGTAATTAATAAGTAAGTAGACCAAATTAGTAAGTAGACGCATACTTTCTAGAGATAGTAATTATTATATTAATCTAATTAGACTTGTTTTTGATGTCATTTGTAGTTAGCAATTAAGAACTATTTTAGACTGTTATTCTGTATTTTGTATTCTGTAAGAACAGTATTTTATTAAACCCATTAATTAAATTTTCATGTATAGGTGCAATCCTGCAGTCATTAAAAGAACATGGCAGCAGCTGAAAATGTCGATATCATTT
>JAFFST010044906.1:32330-43504 GCA_022414735.1 Noturus placidus | reverse complement strand
TTACAAATTGCATTTTGTGTTTACTTGTGTTGTCCTTGACTATTGTTTAAATTGTTTTGATGTTCCGAAACACTTAAGTGTGACAAACATGCAAAGGAACAGGAAATGAGGAAGGGGGCAAACACTTTTTCACACCACTGTATAAGATCCAGAAGATGGGAATGCAAAATAGGCCTTTTTTAAAATTCAAACATTAACCATAATAAGAAAACCAGTTATTAGTATTTAATAATGGACTAGCGTAGTGCATAATTATTCGATTTCAGAAACAATACTAGTTTATTTAGTCAGTTGCAGAGAAAATATCACAGGGTAGTGCATAGTGTTGCAATATGCGGATGTGTAGAGTTACCTTCTGAGGAACTCCACAAGGAATGACCAAGCAACCACAGGATATGTGCAGCAACCATCATGTGTACACATAGTTAAAAGCAACTATAAGTTATCCTTAAACCTCCACCCTTTCTTTTTACTCTTTGTCTCTCTAAGTGTGAAATTCTGCAACCGGTCAAATCGGAAATGGGGGTAGCACCTGTAATGTGTAGTAATTACTATATATTGTCTTATGGCCTTCCGGCCCTGGTGAAATCAATTTGTCAGATAAAATCAAAGAGATAGCAAGACTAATGTTAAAGGAAAGGACATCTCTGTGGAATTGATCTAACAATCTCCCTTCAACCTCTGCAAAATACATTTTTATCCCTTCCATGTATCTTTAACAATCTGTTCTTCCTCCTTCACCTCTACTTTCTATCTCACCTTGTCTTCCACTCGCCATGTTTTCTTTCTCTGTCTCATCCAGATTTCATATGGCTCTGTATTTGATGCCAAGCTTTTGAAAACCACAGTAAGGTCCTAAATTATTGACTAGGGAGTGTTTCTTGTTTTGGATTTCAGTGTTGTTTTGGGTTTTTTTTAGCTGGATTTCAAGTAAGTATTAAGGTAGAGTAAGAGTAGTGCTGAAAAGTATACTCGATAAACTGAAATACTGAATGTAGAAGGTTAAGTAGGTCATGTCAAGCTGACTTTAAGACTGTTGAAATTTACGGTTGTGCATTTTAATTGTAATTACAATGATTTTCATCAGCATTTGATCAGATTTTCATGTGCGAATCTGCTCCTTTATTTATACGTCTCAAGGCAGGTTATGCAAACTTAAACCTAACAGAATGGAAACAGTTGGTATATACGATGGTACACGTTCACTTTGAAAAAAGGCATCTGCTGTGCCTCTTATTCAGCATGTGGGGTGGGGGTGGGGGGGTCTGTGTGCGCATGTCTATGATAAGCTGAATTAATGTTCTGCTAGGTGCACAAGGCAATAGCAGAAAATTGACATAGCAGTTAATCTTAAGAAGCAGAAGCGTGTAATGCCTGTGTGCCACGTGCAATATCTCATTATTAATTCAAATAAAGGCAGCTAATCCTGCCGATGGACTGCTTGGCTGCAGACTGACAGACACATGTGGACAAGAGGGATCTGATGAGAGCAATGAGCATCGGGTTTCCTTTTTTTTGAAACCGACAGCGCACCGTAATTCAATTAAATGTTTATCAAACTCTTTTCTCATCACTCTACTTTTTTTTTAAATAGTGTCTAGACATTATTTTTTTTATTTATTTTTTATTTTATTTATTTTTTTTTTTTTTATTTTATTTTTTTTTTATGAAGGACAGTGAAATGCCACTCAGACTCCAGGTCGCTGTCCTTATTTCTTTTAGTCAATTCACTTTTGAGATTGAAAAAAGTCTATGTATGTGTCTTTGTGTTGTCTTTTTCTTAGATTGTCTTGTATGCCATAAGGCATGCTTTCCCCCTGTCTACAATGGTTTCCTCTCATGCAGGTAGGTGGATTGGCTATGCTAAATTGCCCCTAGTTGTGAATGTGTGTGCATGTTGCCCAGCAATGCACTGGCATCCTATGCAGGGTGTATTCCCACCTCACTTTCAGTGTTCCTGGGATAGGCTCTGGAGCCACCGCCACCTTAATCAGGATTAAGCACTTACTGAATGAATGAATGAATGAATGAATACCACAGAGAATTAGCAGATGGGAACACAAAACACACACACACACAGACACACAGAGAGATTTAATCATCTCCATTCTTTATCCTTAATCCTTTCTCCATGCCAGTTCACAGTGCTGGTAGGTATAATATACTAAAGGCAGGCAATAATGAAGTTTGATTTTCTCTGAGCTCAGTGGCTCTGCAAAGGTCAACAGGGCTCAAGAGAATCTGACTATTAGGTTTGTTTTCGATAGCTCCACCGGCATGTCATTTACAGGCTGTTTTAATATAACACTCAGAGCTCAGGTTACTTATTAGTAATGATCCTAGAGCACTGGTGTTAAAAAAGCCTAACCAAGAAAAGGAAGTAATTTATCTCAGATCAGTAATTGGAAATATATCTCAGACAAAACCAAGAGGTTTGCTTTCGCCAGGCCTGTGTACAGTATAAAAACATTAGGAAGTGGTTCAAAGTGGTCTTGGTTTCAAGTGGCCCATTATATAGAACTGAACATGTAAACAGAGCTACAGTAAATTTGCTCTGTCAGAAAGAGAGCTGGTAAATATTTAACCATGTTCCCCATGAGCTGTTATTGATATTGTTTTGCACTGTTGTTTGTACAGTATAAGTGTATTTGTGTCTTAGCACATCACTTTCTGTCTGTCAGGTAAAACAAATACTGTGTTCCCCTTGTAGTAAAAGAGACATGGCGTAGCATGAAGAAGCATGAGAGAGATAGGGAGAGAGAGAGAGAGAGAGAGAGAGAGAGACTAAATCCATAGAGGTACCAAACTATTAACCAAATGATTAACTGTGTCTGAGCAAGTTACAGGTAGTATAATATTAATCCTTGAATGAAAGGTTTACATACACACACACACACACACACACACACACGCGCGCACACACACACACACAAAACAAACTAAAAAAAAAACTGTGTATTGGCTATTTTGTATGTTTATTGTTTTATATAGATATTTTCATATTATAACAACAATCAACAATAAATGGTTTCATATTAGAGAATCTTTGACAATGGCCTCATTTCTTTGTTTTATTAACTTAATACACATAATGTACTGCAATACATATACTGCACAGCCCCTGAGAGTTACATAAAACTGCATTGAATTTAACATGGCACAAAAAAGTAAATTTCTGTCTTTATTATTTGCTTTTATGAGGACAATGTATTAACAATTAAATATTGTAATTAAATATAATAGGGCCTCTACCTCTATTTTAACTTTTTTTACACAATCAGACACACATTATGCTGTGTATGTTGTCATCTCTAGCTACGAGAGTCCAATTTTTACGAGTACAAGGTCAGGAAATACCCATTTCCAAGTTGTTATGAAAACGGCATGCACTACACGCTGTTTCATGTAAAATATACATAAAATAAATACAAGCGTCACAGACAGACTGACCAAGCATGTACATCATATCGAGGTTTATAAGGAAAATGGGTCGGGGCCCAGAGCAGAGAAAGTGACATCATCCATGTGTAAAACACAGCACACACACATAACGGGCACACACACACACACACACACTGCAGTCAAGGTCAAACATGGAGATAAAAACATGAACACACACACATAGGCCTATGTCAAGCACACACACATACAGTAGGAAAACAGAACATTATAAGAACAAAAAAAAGTATTAAGATATTGTAAGGATAATAATGATATTATGAAGTATGGAATACAGAAAAGGGGTTAAAACACTTGCAAGCAGTATAACCATATTTAAAACAGAAATATAAAACAAATAAATTATAAAATCAGAAATACAGCATAATGGGATCAGAGACAGGAAAAAATCTTGTCTCAATGATGAAGTAGAAAAATACAGACTCGTTAAAAGTAAGGGAACACTAAGGCCTCATTAGAAGAAGAGAACTGTGTCAAAGAACACTCACGTGATTACGGCCTCGGATTGTTTTGGTTTCAAGGATTGTTTACTTTTCTATGGTATTACTAGCCAGCTAGATCTGAAAACTATGGTATCGCGATAAGGTGCTTTTTTAGGACTATGGGATTTTCCTGCACAGGGGAGGTATAAAACGAGCTCTCATATCTAGGCTGATTGGGATCGCTTTTGAGACTCTTAACTGCGTGGATTCCAGTTGGTGGGACGGAACGAATAAACTTGGACCCTTGTTTCTTTCCTCATTCACTGGCCTGGGGTCTTATTTTTCTTCTGTCTCCAAATTGAATATGTGAGTATGTCTTACTAGATTAATTTCTAAGTGTATTTGGGTAAATTTGGGTAATAGGCTAAATCCAATTCCACAATGCCAGTGTGTGATATGCAGCTTGGATATGTAGTTTTCATACTGATTTTTATTATTTTATTTTATTTATTCACTTATTTATTTTTGAAGAAGAAGATATAAATAGTGTTTCAAACAGTCATTGCTGTGTACGATAAAATCAGAACATTTGACTGCTTCTTATAAAAGTTACACACTTGATCTTGTGGAGGATTTAGGGACAGTTCAATAAATAAAATAAAATTCAGTAACGGTGACCTGCTAAAGCCTAGTTTTGGCAAGTAGTATTTAAGCATAAAAGCAGCTTCCATGCTTACAGCCTTTGCAATGATGCTTGAAATAGGGAGGGAAATTAGACACTTCTAAGATGTGCCATGTGCTCACAAATGTAACTTGGCATTTTATCTCTTGATGTAACGAATAGCTGTTTGATTTTAGCACTATGTGGTGCTGTTGCTGTCACCTCAGACTACCTGACTCTTGGCCTTGCTGGGCTGCTCACCCACAGATAAGCCCTGGGGTGGTTGTTTGTGCTGCCTCTTCTTTCCAGCACACCAGCAGGTATACAGTCACCATGTTGGAAATACAAAGTGAAAGTGACGCTAAGAGAAAGGCAAGGTTCTGTTTTAAGAGCAAACTATTCAAACCTCTTTTTTCTGTATTCCCGCTTTCCGAGCTGGCAGTGTAAGCTCAGCATGACTTTAATGGAAAATTCATTCTGCCTCTGACACACTGCTGTGCACGTGAATATGTGTTTGTGTTTGAGTGATAGGGAGGGAGAGACAGAGAAAATAGAGAAGAGGGATGATTTGTCTTGATTCCTTGCCTGCTGAAGGAGAGACGGGGATGTCTGATGTTGACATGTCACAGTGTCTGATCGCATCTGTGCGTCTTCAGAGCATATTCATCTTCTCTGTCTGCAATAGTCTGTTTCCCTTTCTCCCCTTCCCTTTCCTTTATTTCTGCCCCATTTGTGTAGTTGTGTAGTGACTAGGTAGCATTTTGGGACAGTAAAACTATAGTTGCTTTTTTTCTGTTGCATTGTACAATGAACAGTTGAAGCAGAAACATAACTACATTCTATTTCTTCTCTTGTGGAGTGAGTTGCTGCAGGAAAAACATTAGGAACTTTTGCATTAAAATTATAACATCTTGAACACATATACAAAGTACACAAATGCACACTTTGTGTCTGGCACTCACAAACCAACCAAATGCTGAATTTGGACCAATAAAATGAACAGCACCAACAGGGAAATATCTCTTTTCTTCTAAATTATATCTGTCAGGAAAGTGTGGAGAACAAGCATTTTCACACTTTGACTCAAATTTATTACCAGACTAATTTACATTACAGGATGTAAAATGGTAATTATGTGTATCTGGCACAGGCCCAGTCTTTCTGTACAAGCATGACTTGGAGATGCTGCAATAAGGCATTGAGATGGCAGTGTGTAGGCAGCAGGCTCCCACTCCAAAAGATCATGTAAATATTAACCATTTTAAAATAAAAGCCTGCAAAGAAATGCCCTGCAATCAGTTTACAGTGATGATGTAACACATGACATTATTTTTTCTTTTTATTTGACTCTTTTCTTGCCTAATCTGAATATTGATGTTTTTCCACCTTTTTTATTGCTTATACTGCTTGTAGTCATGTAGCAGCAGTACACTGCATAAAATCATGCAGATACTGTACAAGTAAGGAGCTTCAGTTACTGTAATGTTCATATCAAACATCAGAATAGGGGAGAATGTGATCTCAGTGATTTTGACTGTGACATGGTTGTTGGAGCAAGACAGGCTGGTTTGAATGTTTGAATGAAACTGCTGATGTAGGATTTTCACACACTACAGTCTCTAGAATTTACAGAGAAAACAAAAACACCTCAGTGAGCAGCAGTTCTGGTGTTGCAAATTCTTTATTGAAGAGAGAGGTCAGGGGAGAATGTGGCCAGAGTGATTTGAGACTTGTTCGAGCTGACAGTGAGATTACAATAACTCTGCAATATGTTTTTCTACAAGTTTTTGGTATTTGATCAATTTGTTTATGCTTTTACCATGAAGTGAATTCTCTACCATTTGGTAGAAACCTATACTAAAAAAAAATTTAAATCAAAAATAAACATTTCTTGTTGTTGGTATTGCCCCAAGGAAATTAAAAAAAAATGCAGAGAAAACATTTTTTCCATTGCTTTTTTTTTTTTTTTGAGGATATTAAGGGGTATTCTAAATGCCTGGCACAAAGTCTGTTCTGTCTCAGATGGAACTATGGATAGCTCACTTAAAACGGATGACATTTCTTGGGTTCCATTTCCATCTAAGGTTTCGTGACTCTTAGAGAGAGACAGCGAAATGATTGACATGCAGCATATCAGACACAAATGGCTGGTGCAGTTTCATTGTTGGGCTGCAGGCTGTGAGGGGGCGAATATGAAGCGCAGAGTTCATTGCGCCGCTTTCCCCTGGCAGTCGTTACTGAGAGTCTCTTTGATTGCCCTCAAATCTCACTGACAACAAATCCATCCATCAGCCATCACATGGCTGGCCCAGGTCCCACGCTGATAGCTACACAGGAGAGACGGAGACAGATGTTTTTGAAGGTTGATCAGATAAGAGAGAAAAAGAAAGACGGTCATATTGATGCATTGACAGAGACGATATTTAATACAAGCATACACTGAATATACACTTACAGTGAGAGATAATACGTAGAGATAGAGATTTTGCCTGTGGGTTTGTTTTATATTCATGCCACAGCTTTAAACGTCCTTGAGCTTTCGCACACAATTTTTTCTTGTTGTAATTTAATCGACTGCATATATTAATTGATTAATTAAGCATGTGTTCATTAGTGGCGTGGCTGAGAACGGGACAGTCATTACGGCTTGTAGGAGGACAGAAACGCAGCATTTCTGTACAGTGACTGAATTCGGCGTCGGGTAGTGAAGCTCCTAATTAGCACCGAGCTCATCTAAATGTGAGCCTGGGTGTCCACGTCGAGCCCTGGAAGCAGAGCTGCATATGCTCCCACATCTGCTGGTGTCATCCACCCAAGTGCTGATCCGCATGCCCTTCAAATGATCTCCAGGCCAACTCTAATTGTTCTGTGGTTCTGCGGCCAAACGTAGTCCACAAAATTTATCTGCATTTTAATCTGCAATCTGTTTGCATTTATTCATGAAGTCATACAATCATATTATCATATAAATGACGTTTCTGCTTCCAAACCGATTTTTTTTTTTTTAGATTTGTACTAGGCAATTTGGGCCTGCGTATGCATCATCCTGAAGTTCTATTAAATAATGTTGCCATGCTACCATAAGGCACTCACACACAACACACATACACACACACAAACACACACACACACACACACACACACACACAGTGTTGGAGTCACTCCCTCACACCTGCAAGGGAGTAATTGATTTCTGTCACACTGCACACATACACACACACTTTTGCAAGGGTGTGTGGGAGAGAGGAAAGTTTTGCGTTTGTGTGACAGCTCATAGTTGGTTCCCCAGGTGACCTGCCTGCTGTCCCTCAAGTGTGTGTGTCTGCAGACCGTGGCAGAAATCAATTATTCTCCTGCAGGTGTGAGGGAGTAACTCCAGTTCCCCCCTACACACACACATACACACACACATATGCACACACTTCAGACTGAGGGTGGGGAGGCCGTCTATGCCCTCATGCAGCACAGATAGAGTGCCTATCTGCAGGAGAAACCACAGTGATTGGTAATACATCTATCGGCAGAAAGTGGCGCAAAACACACACCGAGCCATTTAGGAGAACAAAATGCTTTCATTAGAAAGTCTGTAGATAAGACAATAAGATAAGCTAAATGCCCTTAGCAAATCAAAATGTGGTTTCCAAAACCACAAGGAAAGTCAGCTCAAAATCATATAAATAAGCCACAGATGTTTTGGGATTCTGTTATGTGGAGCGAGGAAATAAAACTGTAACTTTTCGACACGATGGATCAGCGGTATGTCTGGAGGAAGAAGAATGAAGAAAGAACACACTGTCCACAGTCAAGCATGGTGGCTCGGTGATGCTCTGGGGCTGCTTTGCATCCTCTGATACTGGAAACCTGCAGCGTGTGGAAGGCAAGATGGATTCACTGAAGTATCAGGAAATCCTAGAAGAAAACATCCTGCCATGTGTTCCAACAGGACAATGATCCCAAGCATACCTCAAATTCCATCAAGGTTTGGTTGTAGAAGAAGTCCTGGAAGATTCAACAGGGCACAGTCCCCTGATTTAAATCCCATAGAAAAACTCTGGTGGGATTTGAAGAAGGTGGGTGAAGCACGCAAACCAAAGAATATTACTGAACTGGAGGCCATTGCTCATGAGGATGGGATAAGATTCCTCAGGAATGCTGCCAGAATCTGGTGTCTGGCTATGCATCTCATCTGCAGCAGGACATAACAGCAAAAGGGTGCTCTACTAAGTGCTAAAGATGTTTGCCATGAAGGGGTTGAATAATGTTGAGACTGGAGAAGTCATTATAAGATGCATTTTCAGTTGAATTTGGGGAAACCACTTGAAGCATTCACTGTGTTGAACTATTTCAATTGCTTTTGTTTGATTTGTTCATTGCAAACAGCTGAAAGTCTGTACATTTTGACAATAAACCTGATTTGCAGTGGGGTTTGAATCATTTTTACTGCAACTGTATGAAAAAGCATCTCTCAGAAATAAAACAACCACTCCTCAGGCAGGTTTAAAGAGCACAAACATGTGCCTTTTATGCATGAGTGAGTTGCAACGTGTGTGTGTGTGTGGGGGGGGGGGCAGTCTGCAGGAGACTAACAGCTCTAAATGAGCTCATCCATTCAAACGTTTTGTCCGAACAGACAGGTTAGAAAGGAAGGTGAGTCATAATCAGACTAATGGCTGTGCTTATTAAATTACAGGCCTCAGGGACAAGCACACACACAAACAAGGATGTCTTGTCTGTTGGTCATTTCACGGTGCTAATAAATCTGAAACACACCCACACCTGAGCCAGCAGACACATCTTCACAGGTGGCTGCCACAAAAACACACAACAACAGACTGTGTGCTCCAACTCTAATCCTCAAATGTGCATGGAAAACTTTTCTAATTCCAAACATACCAACATTTTTCTCTGGAGCAGGGGGGAAAAATGCATCTGCTTTTCATCTTTTGCTTGTCTTCGAGTATCGAGCCATGACTCTCGTTTTGAGGAGACTGTTCTGTCACTGTGTTACTGCCAAGCAAGCAGAAATTTTATCTCCAGCGCCAAGCTGAGAAAATCAGCCTAGCATTAACACCTGAGATCCGAACTCTTCCTGTCCTCGTTCTCCTCTTCTCCACTCTACACAATCCCCTCTCTGCTGTCTTCTATGCACTCCATGCTAAAGGACACATGGCTCACAGAGAGATCAGGACTGAGAATGAAATGATTTCAATCACATGTACCCGGCACGGTTCACTGGAGCAAGGCTGTCTGCAGTGTTCGAATATCTTACACTGCTGAAGTTTTTCTCACATTGTTAGCCTTTTTTTTTCTTTTTCATTCTCAAGGTCCACTTTTTTTTACACTGCTTATGTAGTTTAAATTTTCTTAACAGCATACATGTGGTAGTAGTAAACACTATTTCTCATGTCTGGAAGCTATACAATGTTTACGTCCTAAGACACTTAATGTCAATGAAGCATTCAGTACTTTGCCTTTGATTTATGTCTAACTAGGTCTCCTTTCTTTCGCCTTGATGTAATCAAGGACACTCTTGTCATTGAATGCCTTTACTGGCCATCTCTAGGAATTCATTTTAAGATTCTAAGTGACCATAAGATTCTCCATCATACCTCAGTGAAGTGACTTTTAATGTGGCCACCAAACACACTGTCATAAATATACATGCTGCACATCTTTCTAGGACATTGCACTGCTATGAAACAGTATAAAACAAAACACAGTTAAACAGGTGAGAAATAAAACACAACACTCTATGCTGAATAAAGAAATAAAGAAAAAGAATCAACGATGGGGTAATGTGATGCAATCCAATGCAAAGTGGAGTTATTGTTGCCACCCTGAAATTAATTATTTGCCAACAACAGCATGTCTTAATCTCTTATACCACAGGGATTTAAAATGTTTCATTATGGCTCAGTGTTAGCACATAAGCCTCACACTTCCTGTGTTAGGGGTTCAAATCCCGCCTCCGCCCTGTGCACGCACAGCTTGCATGTTCTCAGTGTGGTTCTGGGGTTTCCTGTGAGTGCTCCAATTTCCTCCACCAGTCCAAAGATCTGTTTTGTGGGCACCCCATCTAGGGGTCCCCCACCATATGCTCTGAGTTGTCTGCGATAGGCTCCAGGCGCTCCTGCAACCCAATGTAGGATAAGTAGTGTGGGAAATGGATGGTTGGATGGACAAAACATCATGCTTCTTAATTGTTTGTAGTTATGGTGAATGGTGTGGAATATCCACGAGACAAGTTATCCTGTTATCATTTACAGTGGTGTGAAAAAGTGTTTGCCCCCTTCCTCATTTCCTGTTCCTTTGCATGTTTGTCACACTTAAGTGTTTCGGAACATCAAACCAATTTAAACAATAGTCAAGGACAACACAAGTAAACACAAAATGCAATTTGTAAATGAAGGTGTTTATTATTAAAGGTGAAAAAAAATCCAAACCATCATGGCTCTGTGTGAAAAAGTGATTGCCGCCCTAAACCTAATAACTGGTTGGGCCACCCTTAGCAGCAACAACTGCAACCAAGCGTTTGCGATAACGTGCAATGAGGCTTTTACAGCGTCCTGGAGGAATTTTGGCCCACTCATTTTTGCAGAATTGTCCTAATTCAGTTACATTAGAGGGTTTTC
>JAFFST010044906.1:7847-18134 GCA_022414735.1 Noturus placidus | reverse complement strand
ATCAAAGGGACGATGGACGGGGCCATGTACCATCAAATCTTGGGTGAGAACCTCCTTCCCTCAGCCAGGGCATTGAAAATGAAAAGTAATTACTAAGTCATTACCAAGTATTAAGTCATGTTTTGCAGATGGGTCAAATTCCTATTTCCCTCATTAAAATGCAAATCAATTTATAACATTTTTGAAATGCGTTTTTCTGGATTTTCTTGTTGTTATTCGTTCTCTTACTTTTCAAATAAATCTACCATTAAAATTATAGACTGATCATTTCTTTGTTAGTGGGTAAACGTACAAAATCAGCAGAGGATCAAATACTTTTTCAAATATTTTTTTTTCCCCCACTGTAAATTGATGGCTCTTGGGAGTTTAAGGGGTTAATGTTTACATTATAATCTCTAACATAATCTTAATTGATCAAGTTTTGATATACTTTATGATCTTGTGTAATCCCATAATTGCTTCTGTTATATGAATTTAAAATATAATCTTGGAACCTCTAGAACTTCGGTTGCTCTTGAAAGTTGGAGGACTACAGCTAAAATTCTGTAAATCTTTTATAAGAGCAATTAGAAGACATGTGCTGTTTCTAACTTTGCCCTGTAAGGGTATTTTGAATGATAATTATTCTAGAAGATGTATCCTTTAATAAAACATATTTGAAAGTGCTTCAAGGATGGAGTCTGTCACAGTCACCCACACATACAGCAAAGGGATGACTATAATTGGCTCACTAACTATATTCATTTAATCTGAGAATATTTCAAATATAAACCCAGTCATCAATGAAGTACAAACATTCAGACTACTCTCTTTCATCTTCTGCATTACATTACAAGTAAAATTATGAACTGAAATGGGAGTTAGGGAAATCTAAAAGACAGAGTAATAGCTCGGTGCAGCATCTCTGACTAAAGTCAACAGTTCAGTGAAGATAAAAAGACAAGAAGAAGAGAGGTGAGCTGAGGCTGAGCAGCGGGGCGTGAATACCAAATTGAACTGTGGAACATCACAAGCCAATTCACTCGAACCATAAATACACTTCATAATAAATGCACAATTTCAATAAGGAATAAACACTGGCGAAATGCTGTTATAGGAAAATAATCAGTGACAGGGTGGTGTGATGCAGCCTGATGCAAAGCAGAGGGCCGTTGCCATTTCATAGTTGATTGTTTTACAATAATAGAACATCCTGCAATATTTAATTCCTCTTATAGCATAGCACTTACAATTTATAAGTAACTGGTGAACAGAAATTCATACTTTTTAAATGTATAGTTTATTTTTAATATTTTGAAATATACCAAAAAGTTATTTCCTATTAATATTTACATTATGGCAGCTATAAACAAATGTTTTCTCTCCATCCTCTAGTTTTTCTCTCTCTTGAATTTAATACAAAAACCAAACAGTTTGTCATGTTACAGAGAATCTGTAGGGAAAAATAGCCCTCTGAAAACTGACAAATTTAATCTATTTATTTAGTCTTAAATTATAAGGACCATCCACTATATACGTAGGTACAGTAAGTCCCTGGGAATGAACTGTTACTATATACATGAGAAGTAATTACTATAAGTGTATTAATATACTGTATCTCACAAAAGTGAGTACACCCCTCACATTTTTGTAAATATTTGATTATATATTTCATGTGACAACACTGAAGAAATGACACTTTGCTACAATGTAAAGTAGTGAGTGTACAGCTTGTGTAACAGTGTAAGTTTGCTGTCCCCTCAAAATAACTCAACACACAGCCATTAATGTCTAAACCGCTTGCAACAAAAGTGAGTATACCCCTAAGGGAAAATGTCAAAATTGGGCCCAATTAGCCATTTTCCCTCCCTGTTGTCATGTGACTTGTAAGTGTTACAAGGTATCAGGTGTGAATTGGGAGCAGATGTGTTAAATTTGGTGTCATTACTCTCACACTCCCTCATACTGGTCACTGGAAGTTCAACATGGCACCTCATGGCAAAGAACTCTCTGAGGATCTGAAAAAAGAATTGTTGCTCTACATAAATATGGCCTAGGCTATAAGAAGATTGCCAAGACCCTGACACTGAGCTGCAGCACGGTGGCCAAGACCATACAGCGGTTTAACAGGACAGGTTCCACTCAGAACAGGCCTCGCCATGGTCGACTAAAGAAGTTGAGTGCACATGGAATCGAACCGCCAAACCTAGGGTTGGTGGACAACCCGCTCTACCACCTGAACCACAGCCACCCTGTATCCTGTGGTCTGATGAGACCAAGATAGACTTATTTGGTTCAGATGGTGTCAAGCGGCGTGTGTGGAGTACAAATGGAGTACAAAGACAATTTGCCTACAGTCAAGCATGGTGGTGGGAGCACCGTGGCCTGGGCCTGCATGAGTGCTAACAGCATTGGGGAGCTACAGTTCATCGAGGGAACCATGAATGCCAACATGTACTGTGACATACTGAAGCAGAGCCCTCCCTTAGGAGACTGGGCCACAGGGCATTTTTCCAGCATGATAACGACCCCAAAAACACCTCCAAGATGACCACTAACTTGCTAAAGAAGCTGAGGGTGAAGGTGATGGACTGGCCAAACATGTCTCCAGACCTAAACCCTATTGAGCATCTGTGGGGCATCCTCAAACTGAAAGTGGAGGAGCACAATGTCTCTAACAACCACCAGCTCCGTGATGTCATCATGGAGGAGTGGAAGAAAACTCCCTTGGCAGCCTGTGAAGCTCTGGTGAACTCCATGCCCAAAAGGGTTAAGGTAGTGCTGGAAAATAATGGTGGCCACACAAAATATTGACACTTTGGACCCCATTTGGACATTTTCTCCATAGGGATGTAGTCACATTTTTTATAGCGGTTTAGAAATTAGTGTGTTGAGTTATTTTAAGGAAACAGCAAATTTACACTGTTACACAATTTGTACACTCACTACTTTACATTGTAGCAAAGTGTCATATTGCTCGGTCCTGTAGATTCATCCTGTTCAACATAAAGAAAATCCGACCCTACCTCACCGAACAGGCCACACAGATACTAGTCCAGGCTCTTGTTATCTCAAAACTGTACTACTGCAACTCTCTACTTCCGGGCCTCCCAGCCAGCTCCATCAGACCCCTGCAGATGATTCAGAATGCTGCAGCACGCCTTGTCTTCAACCAGCCAAAGAAAACCCATGTCCCACCCCTCTTCATCTCCCTCCACTGGCTTCCTGTAGCCGACCGCGTCAAATTCAAAGCCTTGATGCTCACCTACAAGACCTTGTCTGGAACAGCACCCTCCTACCTCAACTCTCTCCTGAAGGCTGGTCCCTTTCCAGAACCTTCACACTAACTGTTCCTCAGTGGTGGAATGAACTTCCAAGCTCAATCCGGACTGCAGATTCACTCACCATCTTCAAGAAACTAAAAGACCCACCTCTTCTGTCAACACCTAAACAACGCATAAAAATAAAAAAATAAAAATAAAATAAAAAAGGGTACTTGCACCTCTACTCTGCGCACTTTGCTTCTGCTAGTACTCAATTAATGGATCTTGTATAGTAGCACTACTTGTATTGTTCTCTGCTTGTATCTCTCATTTGTAAGTCGCTTTGGATAAAAGCGTCTGCTAAATGCATAAATGTAAATGAATAAATGTAAATGTCATATCTTCAGTGCTGTCACATGAAAAGATATAATCAAATATTTCCAAAAATGTGAGGGGTGTACTCACTTTTGTGAGATACTGTATATATGGCATTATATCAACAAATTCTAACCGATCATATTTGTGAATTCAGTAGTGCTGTGGTATAATTCCAAATAACAGCATTTTCAAATAAAAGAGCTGCCAGATTTACTGCCTTTGCCACAAATGTGCACACACACATTAGGAATATGGGAGGTTACACTGTTAATGTATGTATTTTAATATGTGATGATCCTGACAGCTAATGGAAGGGAAGTGGTGAAAAGAAGTTACATGAATGAATTATTTACTTCATTTTAAAAATCACAGTCACTTTCTCACCTTCTAGCACTTTTGCACATTTTCTCTCCCTTTATGAATATATTTGTGGTAGAATTTATGTATTTATGTTGTAATTAAAGTACTAAGGTAACAATCATGATCCTTTTAAAAGCTTGGCTGACTAGCTCATCCTGACCCAGAAGTGTCATAAAGGAGGGAAAAGTGGGAATGACTCCAAACTACGCCGGAGACACAAGGTGCTTACTGCAAGAGCCACAGCAGCAGTGCAGAAGGAGTGTGATTACCATAGAATACTGCACATTTTCTCTAGACCATTAGCTGAGACTGTTATGTTATAACATAAATGCTTACTTGCTGCACAGAATTTTTACTGTTTCTGCAGTCTTGATGTGTTTTATAAGTTCATTATGGGTGGTTAGGCTGAGGAGCAGGGAGGGGGATGATTACATAGGGTTCAAGGAGTTTAGTTCAGAAATGGTATCATGCTGGTCTCCTTGCCAAGTTCTTTCTATATTTTTCACAGATTGAGGTTAACTGGAGGTTATGTGACCATGCCAGATACATGAAGTGTAATGTAATAAAACTATGGGCCATATTTAGTGTCAGCAGTGTAAATATTTTTGCTAGAAAACTTCCTCGTACTTAAAGTCAGGTTACACTGGTAATTAAGCTGATTTTCTTTCTGATCTATTCTGATTACTAAAATTACCTGTGTCTAGTTCATGTCTTTGAGATTGTCTTATTTTTCTTGAGTAGACGGTGTCCAAGATTTCTATTCTTAGTAGCATCTAGACCACTGCCTTGAATCACAAGCACCTGCCTTTTTCTGCTGGAAATAAATGGGGGATAGAAAAAGTCACATTTAACAATCGCAGGTCTGTTCTCCTAAATTGTTTTTCTTTCTGTTCAAGCATACAGTAAGAGTAAGGCATACAGTAAGGCATGTCCTATGATGTTATCTTTTGGTGGAGGTTGGTTTTATTTTTCCTTTTGTACTATAGTCTTGTTTTGTTTGCAAAAATAAATGTAATGTATTAAAATGCAGGGTATTGCATGGTCTTCTAAAGTGCTCTCCTTTTATATTTCCTTTCATAAGTCCTTGATCACATCATTTCCATTTCTTAAATTGGGGACTAACCAACTTTATAAAGCTTATCAACTTATAAATTGTGGAATGTTCATGATAATATTAAAAATAGCTTGTCCTTGCTCACTGAGCTTGAAATGCTATTCACAGTGAAACTGTGATTTTAAACCCTTCACCTTATCTTATTGAAATCCAATAACAGTTCCCATTTTGACTCTTTTATATTGATTCTATTTTCAGGTCCTATTTCATTTTGGCCTTACAGTATTAAGTATAATTTCCCTACACTACCCCCAAAGATTCTTTCTCTTTTCAAATGTTCTTTTCCTGCCATAGGTGTGAGGCAACATGACAATTTTTTATCATATATTTCAGATTCATATTTATTTATTTGCTAATCTGCTTCATGTTATGCTGAAAATTAAATGTGTTTTTTTTTATTCACTGGGTTCACTCAATCCTGTATACTACAGCACAGCATGCACAGTAGAATGTCACTTGAGAATCACCAACAGCCGTGTGTTCAGGAAATGTGTGCTTTGCTTTGCTTTAATATTGTCTGAAAAGTTTAGCATTAAACATTCTAATTTCACAAAGAATAAAGTATTGGCACAGTTTACTTCATTTGGGTTGTATGTCAATATTAGGGTTGGGGTTAGACAAATACTGTCCCGTGGTCAATAGTTCACCTTGAGAGGGAGACTGTAGCTGTATATGTATGTCAGAGAAAATAAGCTGTGAATCCCCAGTTAAAATTTTACCCCAAAACCTCCAGAGAAACCAGTGCAAGCTCTATTTGATTTCCAGTTAGCCAATCATGTGGTAGCAGTGCAGTGCATAAAATCATACAGATACAGGTCAAAAGCTTCAGTTAAGGTTCATATTAAAGATCTGAATGGGGAAAATCTTATGTCAGATATGTTTCACAGTATGGTTGTTGGTGCCAAATGGGCTGGTTTGAGTATTTCAAAACTACATATCTCCTGGTGTTTTACACACGATATAGTTCATCCAGTGAGCGGCAGTTCTGCAAGCAGAAATGCCTTGTTAGGAAAGAGATCAGAGGAGAATGGCTAGACTGGTTTGATCTGACAGAAAGGCTATAGTAACATAAATAACTACTCTTTACAACCGTGGTGAACAGAAAAGTACCTCAGAATGCACAAGACATCAAAACTTGAGGCAGGTGGGCTGCCACTGCAGCTGACCACATCGTGTTGCACTCATCATGTTCCCAAGAACAGGAATCTGAGGCAATATTTGCCACAGATTCTATGAAACTGGACAGTTGAGGAAGTAGGTTCAATTGTGTGCTCATTTCAGTGCATATGGAGTACATAACAGTACCAGGTGAAGACGTCTGTGTTATTTTTTTTTAGTAGCTGCACTTCAAATTGAAACGGAGATTATTTTCATCCCAGATTTTTGACCGTTCTCTGTCATACACTGTAGTGCATTTGGATGTAGCGAGATCCAAATCCTCAGATTGTGTGATTAAAAGCATCATGTCTTTGATCTCTGTCTATAGTACAAGAGTTTTGTCCTGTCACTCTTTATTGCTTTTGTAGGGTTAAATGACACTCTGTATAAAATATATTACATGATGTAATGTATCACACATGATTACAGTGTTAGAACCTTCTCCTGCTGTCAGTCAGTATGTCCCCAAGGTCAACATCTTTAATGCAGGAGCAGCTTTCTGAAGATGGGCACTTTGAAGATTACAGCCAAAGTCAGAGAGAGAGAGAGAGAGAGAGAGAGAGAGAGAGAGAGAGAGAGAGGGAAAGAGAAAGAGGGGGAAAGAGATAGAGAGAAAGAGAGTATAGATAGCGAGGGCAGGAGGCAAGAGGGTTTCTCTGAAAGATGGAGTTTCCTGTTTTAAAACTCATGCAGTACATGCAGTATAGGATGTATAATAATGGTGCCCCCGATTCCTGTTTGCAGGTCTGACATGAAAAACACCACAGAACCACACATAGTTCTGTGCACATAATTGTTAACACATTGTTTTACTTTGTGAATTTAATTAACTTTTGAAAAAATACACTCATTTCAAATCTGCAACACACTCCAATAAAGTTACACCACTATCTATCATCGCCTTTTCTTACAATAACACCCACATGCTCTGCTTATGCAACCATGAACTTATAATTCAGGCAGAATGTGATCTGGCATTGTCCTGTTCTGGATGGCAGCATAATTTGCTCGTAAATGTGCACACATCTTTCTGCATTAATGGTGCCCTCAATGATGTGCAAGTTACCCATGCCATGGGCACTGACGCACCCCCATAACATGACAGATGCTGGCTTTTGGACCTGACGCTGATAACAGCTTGGATGGTCCATTTCCTCTTTGGCCCCGAGAAGACGATGGCTGTTTTGTCCAAAAACTATCTGAAATGTTGATTCGTCAGTCCACAAAACATGATTCCACTGTGCTCCTGTCCATCTCAGAAGACAATGAGCCCAGAGAAGTTGGCAGCACTTCTGGACAGTGTTGATGTATGGATTCTGCTTTTCATAGTAAAGCTTATCTTGCATCTGTGGATGCAGTGGCGAATGGTGTTGAATGACAAAAGTTTTCCAAATTATTCCTGAGCCCATGTCAGGATATCCATTACAAACATGATGGTTTTTAAGACAGTGATGTCTGAGGAATCAAAGATCATGCATATTTCAGCCTTGCCCTTTACGCACAGAGATTTGACCGAACTCCTTGAATCTTGTAATTATATGATGCACTATAGAAGGTGAAATGTCCAAAATCCTACTGATTTGACTGTGGGGAATGTTGTTCTCAAAATGTTGGATTATTCGCTGATGCATCTGTTGGCAGATTGGCAAACCTCGACCCATCCTTGCCATTGAAGGACTAGGCCTTTTTTGGAGGCTTGTTATATACTATGATTAGACAATTGCCTCACCTGTTTCACATCATCTTCTTATTTCAACTTGTCACATCGCTATTGTCCTCAATTTAACCTGTCCCCATATTTTTGGAACATGTTGCATGCATCAAATTCAAAATAAACATTTACCTTCAAAAAACTATGCAGTTGATCAGGCAAAACATCAAATACCTTGTCTTTATACATTTTTGTTTAAATACAAGTTAAAATACATTTACAAATCACTCCTCTTTGTTTTTATTAGCATTGTGCATACTACTGTCCAAACATTTTCAGAATTGGAGCTGTAAAAGTGGCCAAGAAGTTGGGAAATGGAAACATTTCCACTGTGTATAAGTAGTGATAAAGCAAAAAATATTCTTTCACTTTATTTTCTCTAAGTAGTCACTAGTAATAGACGGAAGTAAATTACATCCTTTTCCAAGTTTAACTAGTCAGTATTCGTGTAGAGGGTATTTGCATTTAAATGGCTAAGAATGAGCATGATGGGGCTTAATGGAAGGCACATCTCTGGTGTTTAGAGCATGTCACATTTAGTATAATTGATATTTACTTGTGTGGCTGCACTTTCAATTTAATGTCATAAATAAATCACAGTCATGCTCTATACTGCTCTAAACTCATATTGCTTTTTTATTCAGTAAATAATAAAATAAAACAGAGACTAGACTACACTATCTGCTCATATAGTGATAGATGGTGTGATATGAGCTCATTCTATGCTTTTGTCTCCTAAAAATGCAGTTTATGCAGCATTTTGTTCAGGGAATGACTGAGCACTTTGCTGGTAAAGCATGATGCTGCCATAGCAACCATGGGACATTATCTTTAGAGGAGAATGTAGTGAGGCCAGATGAGAGGCACTTATTCAGAATATGCAAATTTAAGAACAGGGATGATTCTTCTCTTATGGGAAGGTTTAGCTTCATTTCAGGAGAGAGGCTCAGGGTACAATATGGATATGATTTTTTTAGCACATATTTGCTCACTCTAATAATCTCAATGTACAGTTTTATCAAAGGCTATTTTTTTGTCTTGCCAAGCGTAACATTGGATGCAATCTTCTCTCATCTGTTCCAGTTATTTCCTGCTGCGTCCACTGTCTATGGCACTGGATTCTTCCTTAGAACTGGTCCAGAATCACTCAGTTCATTCACAGCCTCTCTTCACTGTTGTTCTTAGGTCAGCAGAGCCTGGCCTGAGAGCAGCAATTGTGTGTATGCTGAGGCACAGCGAATAGAGTGTTATACACCACTCATAGTCTTCTGCAGTGTGAAATAGAGGCTTTTCTCACCAGGCTGGAAATTGGCTCCCTACGTCCTCCTATCCATCTAATATCTTGTTCTTTTGTTTTGCTCCTTATCTCAGCATGGCCGTGGACCTAAGCTATTTCCCCGCTGTCAGCACACTTTAGTTTTGGTCTTGTTTTCTTTTAGAAACAGCACCAACACAAGCTGAGGCAGGAAAAGCGTCTGCAGTGCTGTACCATGTGCACTCTGCACTCACATCTAAAATCTGATCTATAGCTCTGGACAGCCCTTATTCAGTGATATAGAGAGTTTAACTTGTTTGTTTAAAGTCAAAACACTGGCCATAAAGAAAGTCAAGTCAAGCCATGTCAATGTATACATGTTGATGTGTCTCCAGGACTATAATGCACAGTACAAAACATTATAGGGGATTTGTACAGATGGGGGCTTTAAGAATGCGCTTTTTTTCATGCGATTCTGCACGTGTGATCACGTGGTACCATGAATACACGGTTCTTAGAAATTTAATTAATTTGTTATGATTCACACAATAACCACCAGTTGGAACATGGAATAACATACTATAGCTGAAAACAATAAAAAACTGCAATGTGTGATCAGATGATTCACATAAATATATTACGTTTCTCATCAAAACTTATGATAAACCTAATTTAAACACGTTTCTAATTACAAGATTTAAGTATGTGAAGTGAGCGTGATAGTAACCTATACTATACCTATACCAGCTCACTCTGAATCAAACATGACTACCCCCTACTGGTCTTGTATTTCCTGTTCCTGCAGTATGTGCGTGATCCAGTGTGTTGATCCCGTGTGGATGAAATCGTAGGATCCCATTTCCTTTGACGCACATTTGTAATGGCCACATCCGTACAGTGGTGTGAAAAAGTGTTTGCCCCCTTCCTCATTTCCTGTTCCTTTGCATGTTTGTCACACTTAAGTGTTTCGGAACATCAAACCAATTTAAACAATAGTCAAGGACAACACAAGTAAACACAAAATGCAATTTGTAAATGAAGGTGTTTATTATTAAAGGTGAAAAAAAAT
>JAFFST010044904.1:23714-39763 GCA_022414735.1 Noturus placidus | reverse complement strand
AGTCTGTCTTTTTGACTTCTTGCTGTATTGTATGTTGTATTTTTTGTGTGTGTGTGTGTGTGTGTGTGTGTGATGCCTGGAGCTACTGGGACCAGAATTTCCCCCTGGGGGATCAATAAAGTATCTATCTATCTATCTATCTATCTATCTATCTATCTATCTATCTATCTATCTATCTATCTAATATAAGCTGTTCACACTGCAATTCAGTCTGCGGCCGCTAGAGGCAGCAGCGCGCTTCGGCAATAAATGACGTCACCTTAACACGGAAGTAGGAGGCGGGGAAACGGGATTGTTGTGAAAAATGTTAAAGTGGACGAAAAAACGTCAAATCAGGTAACGAGAAAAATCCATTAGGGGCATTTTGTGCCGAGTATTATGTGGTTTAAACGCGTTTAGATCATCGAAGAATGTAAAAAGAATTCAATTTCATTAGTGAAACGTTTTAATCGGGTTGAATATTTGGTGTAAAAGCCCGCGTTGCAGCCTGGGCGAATCATAAACGGACATTCAGTGCACTAGGTAGGGTGCATGTTAGAGGTGTATTAGTGCTGAATGTAGTGCGCTTCTATAGGGAGAAGAGGGAGCTTAGGGAGAGGACCCTTAATAAGACCATGTTGTTTCAAGTAGACGTGCAGTTGCTGTTCAACTACACTGCTATCTGTGAGCTTGTTGGCTGTATTAGCTTCACATTATTATTATTATTATTATTATTATTATTATTATTGTTAAAACTGTTAATTCAAGATCTCTCTTTTAAAACATTTCCAATGAAAATAATAATGGTGTGAGAATGCTCAAACTTTCTCACAGTTTTTTTTTTTGTTTGTTTGTTTTTTCGTTTAAAACCCATTAAGGAGGAAAAAGTGTTGCACATAACGATAGGAAATGTGTTCACACACCCCGAGAATCACTGAGTGATTAGTTATTAGTGTCATCTGTATGTATAATTCATAAATGTGGAATTTCCTATACAGAAGCGATAAGTGGAACGCTAATTTAATTTCAGTCTTGATTTTATTCAGTAAAGTGTATTTGCGTGTTTAATTGATGCCGTGACCGTGTCACCATTGTGTAGCAGATAGTCGATGGCGACTCAGTCGCTCGCCGAGCGTACCATCTCCGAGAACAGCCTGGTGGTGCTGCTGCAGGGTCTACACGGTCAGGTGACCACGGTGGAGCTGCGGGACGAGAGCACGGCCCGGGGTCGCGTCCTCAACGTGGACGCCTTCATGAACGTGCGCCTGGAGGATGTCCTGTACCGGGACAGACGAGGGAACGTCTCGGAGATGGCTGACCTGTTCGTGACCGGCCGTAACGTGCGCTACGTCCACATTCCCGACCACGTGGACATCGTAGACACCATACAGACCCAGCTGGAGAAGATCCACCGAGTGCGCTGCTTCACTGAGAAAGGGAGGAAGGAGTACAGCAAGAAGAAAAAATAAGGCTTTCTTCAGTCGGCTCACAGAGCCTCCGAAACACACACACACACACACACACACACAGAGGCTCAACTCCAATAAAGCATACAATACTAAAGTTAAATGTTATTGTTTAATATTTATTGTTTTATAATTTTAGAATTTAAAAAAAGTTCTATTGTATTTATCTTGCAAAGGTTCTCGTAAAAGTAGAACCCTACAACAGAGAGTTCTGTGTTTCCCTTTCAGTGAGGTTTCCATATAGAACTGCTTCAGGAACCTTTTAAGAACCTTCAACCTTACATTTTGTTTGGTTTCCAAGAACGTTAATCTTTCGCATCATGTGTTTATTTTTGCGTAACTGTGAATGTGGTGTGAGGAACATTCAAATAACGTTGCAAAGATAACGTTATTGCAACAGATATTTTTAGAATATTTTAGGAATGTTATATTTGGTCCTTGCCTTTATCCTTATACCTCAATGGTACCTGTGGACTAGTTTACTGAACGTTCTTGTAATGTTTTTACACAACCTCAGTAGAACGTACAATGTCTTTATCCTGTCAAATTCACAGTAGAACAATATAATCTTATTCATTATTATTATATTATAAATTAAATGCTATAGTGTGTTTGTATAGATAGAGATATAAAGATATAGATAGATAAATATAACTAGGTAGACAATATAGCTAGGTAGATGTATGTATATATGTGAGTGTGAGAGAGAGAAGTTCTCTTCAATGAAGAACACTATGGAGAACTCATCACAGTGTTTCTGGCTTTCCCTGTCAGCAAGGTTTTAAACTGAGAACCGTACTAGGAAACGTTTTCCCCATCTATAGAATCCGTAACATTTTCTAGGAACTTTCATTTTCCCGGACCGTTGATCTGTTGAGTTTTTACGCGACCTTAACGTAAGCCTGACCTTGGAAACTTGACTAGTTTATTGAAATGTATAATACGCTTTTGGACTAAAACCTACGGAAGCCCTGAGAAGCCATGCATTATAGTTTCTTTCGTTCTCTCCTGATCTTGACATAACAAAAGCTGTTCTCACACAGCATGATTTTATCACAAGAAGATCTTACAAGGCGTTGTGAATGGGACTGTTGTTGGCATGCACGCTGGCATCTTCACCGTCACCATCGTAAATGTAATAAATGCCCGCTGTATAGATGGACTGTATCCCCGCATTAATAATAATAATAATAATTTATCAATTTGTATAGTGCTTTTTACAATGGTACATTGTCTCAAAGCAGCTTTACAGAAATATCATTTTACATTTACAAGCGACTTACTAATGAGACACACTCACACACCAATGGGAGCAGAGCTGCATGCAAGGTGCTAGCTTGCCATTGGGGGCAACTTAGGGTTCAGTGTCTTGCCCAAGGACACTTCGGCATGGGATCACCCGGGCCGGGATTCCAACCACCAACCCTACGATTAGTGGATTAGTGGACAACCCGCTCTACCGACTGAGACACAGCCGCCCTAAGAGAGAGGGGTGTCTCTCTTCTCATGTGGAAGTCGTCAATCACTGACAGAGACAGTGAGTCTTCAGCTTGAGTGAGTAAAAACTTGATAAAAGTAAAAACTGGTTTGTTCATCCACAATGACGCAGGATCACACTACGCTTTAGCGTTCTCCAGAACGACAAAAACAACACGGTGTTAATACATGGCCTCTGAGGGCATCTGTAGAAACAGGTTCTACTCCACATTTATCCCAAAGGTTGTCTTAAATGTAGTAGAACCCTACAGTTGTGGGCTCCGAGTCAGTCCTTCTAGGATTTTGCGATGGCAGAAATGAACGCAAAATCAAGGAAACTCCGCAATATTTGGAGGAGTTTGGAATTTTTCAATATTACCATAGATTTTCAGGCTGAGACGCATCGAGAACAGCTAAAAGGTCTTGTTTACCAACAAATTTCACTGAGAATTTTTGCCGCAGCAATCATAAAAAATTTATCAACACCTAGTGAAATCCTGTACGGACTGGCTCCAAGTTTCCCTTTCAGTGACGTTTCTTAACAGAACTATTTTAGGAACCTTTAACCATCCAAAGAAACCTCGAGGAACGTTTCGTCTCATAAGGATACGCTAACAATTTCAAAAACGTTACAATTCTCTAAACATTACAATCCATGAATGTCACGTCAGTAACATTCAAAATAACATCATAAAAGCTGAGCTTTATTGCAGCAGATGTTTGTAGAACATTGCAGGAACGTTATATTTGAACTTCTCGGCTAGTGATCGATCGAATAATGTGTCTGTTGGACGTTTCTCACAAATGGTGGTGGAACTGTAGTGGAGGACGTGGTGAGCGATGCCCGTATGTTGCTCATTAGCCACTGAAACACCAAGTTTAGTCTATAAAGTCTCATCAGATGATCAAGTTATTTGTACGCCGCTCTCATCTCCGCCGCCGTGCTATTGTCTGCGCCTGAGGTTTCAGAGTTAACAGCTGGAGCTGTTGTGGCAGAGCTGATGGTTAATCTCCACATAATAACAGAGTGCGAGTTCCCGTTCTCACTCACAGCCCAGTAAAAACAACACTATTTCCAGCAAGAACAACAATAAAAAACTCAATATGAAGGGGATATGAAGGGGATTCAGTTATTCTTAGGCAATGTGAAGGCTGTAAAGCGTCACTTTATGATCATTGTTCATAAATACAATACCATGTAATTGTAATTTTAGAATTTATTCATCTGTAGATAGGTCTCTATATCATCGGCTGGATGAAACCGATCGACGAGAGTCGGTCGGAGGGGGGAGGAGTCATCAAGTCAGACACTTTCTCAGATAAACAGATTAACACTTTTCACTGAAGAGGTTAATACAGCGCCTGTGTGTTCAAGAAGAACGTTCAACATACGCCTGTATTATTTAAAAAAACAATAAAGTGGGGTCTGTATTTTGATCAATATAATATTAAGATGACATAAAAGGGGATTTACTGTTATAAAAATACAGATTTGTGAGCCTTTGAGGAACTGAAGGTGTCAATGAACATGAAAAGGACGTCATCATTGACGTCGGTGAGTTTTGTCTAATCGTGAAATAGCTATGTCATCATCAGAGCTCAAAAAATTCTAAGCGGCTTGCACTGCTTCAAGTCAGACGGCAATCGGGCTGCACAGCGCCGCGTAAAGCTGAACAAACCTTTTATCTTGACTGATTTTTAAACTGTCTAGATATTTGGCCCCATCTCTTGCCTCATTTAGCCATTCACCTGGCTTAGCTTTCCTGATCTATATACCTGGCCCCTCCCCTCAGCTTTCGAGAGTCATACACCTGGCCCCTCCCCTGAGCTTTCAAGAGTCATACACCTGGCCCCTCCCCTCAACTTTCAAGAGTCATACACCTGGCCCCTCCCCTCAGCTTTCAAGAGTCATACACCTGGCCCTGCCCCCCACACTTACTAGATTTATATACCTTGCCCCTCCCCTCAGTTTTGCAGATCTATATACCTGGCCATTCCCATCAGCTCTCAGGTCATACACCTTGCCCCGCCTGTCAGCTCTTACCTTCAATATAAATATGATTTATAAACATGAATGTTTGTGTTTTTTAAATAGAAGATTATTCTTACTGGAAGTCTTTTAACGTATCATTTGCCCCGAATGGAATATAAGGGAATAATGGTCCCGCCTACTTCATGTCTTCAAGTCTGATGTACTGTAAGCAGGCTTGGGGCGTAACGGAATACGTGTAATGGCGTTACGTAATCACAATACAAAAAACAGGTAGCTGTAATCAGTTACGTCAGAAAAGAAAATAATTACAGGTACATTGAGTAAAAAATGGGAACCAAAAGAAAACCAAAGAAATGAATCTTTTGACAGAACCCAATATAGCTGCTTGATTAAAGTTAATTTGGTAAAAATGAATACATAGTTCTCTGAAATGCTTTTGTTAGGGTGACCACACATGTGCATGTTTGCATTGCTTTAACTCTTCTCTGTAAGTCCCGCCTTCTCGCACACCGATTGACCATATAAGGTCATTTTTTTATTTTCATGTTATTACATCGCGTCGTAGTACGTCTTTCAATCGTGTAAATGATATTTTATTCCGTGGACATACAAAAGAATGTAGGAAAAAATGTCAAACAGTTTTATTGATATATATTTGTGCGATGCTAATAGTGTGTCGTATTAAGGTCTGCATTCGTATTAACACTGTTTTGAACGCCGTTTGAACGTTTGTGATGTCATGTTACCCGCATCCGTGACGGTGATCATTTATTTATTTATTTGTTTGTTTATTTATTTGTTTTATTAAAACAAATCCAAACACTGAACATGTTTAAGCTCTAAAATAAGCTTTAGATAAAAGTATTTTAGTGCATATTGCTTTTCTCTCGACTTTATTGGTCAAGAGAAAAGTAAAAGTGTCATTTTGTGAGACTTGGATTAAATTTGTGTGAAATCATTTATAACTGTAATGGAATACATTTTTAAAGTAATGCTCCTGACCCGGTGTGTAAGTTAATAATTCAGGATCTATTCAGGCATCTTAACTAACTTATGCTAGCCAGTTTATTCCCAGCATGCCCTGCTCCAGCTGGAGTCCCATGTACCACAACAATAAAGTCATAGTTCAACAGAGTAAAATTAGTTTTGCTCCAAACCTCGTCTTGTGATCATTTTTAATGCTAATTGCTAATGCTAGAGCAGGTTTTATGGCACCAGTCCCACATTTAGTGTGTGTATATAGAGCACGCTTTCATAACTGACCTAAACACAAAGAGTTCTTTTAGTGGCAAAGCCACGCTGTGTGCCCACTGCCGACCTCCACAGCTATTTCCTGCTCCACCCTCACAGTTTGGCTCTGAACTTTCACTCTCTCTGTTTCTCTCAGTCCAGTGAAAGTCAACATCGACTGATTCAGTTTTCTATATACAGTCATGATCTTCATACAGGCATGTACGCTTAAAGTCTCCATGGAACCGAGAGTCAAATATTAATATTTGTATCATACCTAATTTTCTGTCAAATATTAAGTCTGAAATTCTTACACTGTAAACATTTTGAGCTATTGAAAATTATTTAATTATATTAATTTGAACATAATTTGATGTCACACACAATGGATCGTTGAACCAAATTCAACCAAAACTGGCTCTCGGAGAAGTTCTAACCTGCGGCTGACAGTGACTCCGAAGCCCACTGCTTACTACACCATGCATTTTTAGTCTTAAACATATCGCCCAATGGAGCATGACCACTACTCATACTGTTCTCTACACACGTATAAATGATCTTTACATTTGAGACCTTATTCATGGGTGATGGGTTAGGGTTAGCTTAGCATGACAACAGCGGCAGCCATTTTGTCACAGAACTCAAAACATTTATTATCCTCACCTCTGGTCATGAGCCGTAGGAAAGAGTAAGGTTAAGAGTGTAGAAGAAGTGGCAACGTGAGCAGCCTTCTTTACGCTCTCATGTGCAGTGTTATCCACTAGATGGCACATGAGAGCCAGAACATCCCTGCGTGTCAGGTTTCCTCGTCAGTTGTAAAATATTAAGCGATATTACACACAACGTTTCTCAATGTACACTGGCTGTCCATTCCACTGCTGGAGTAGAAACGGACTTATCGGACAGTTTCAATAAGTATAAACGAATGAATTGTTTTATCGGCGCGACTCTGTTATAAGAGGAGTCATGACACTGTTGGGTTTCTGTATGTAGAGTAGCGTGACTGTGTTTAGCTGCTGCTGAGCAGGGCAATGGGAAAGGGGAGGGGTGTGAGCATTCGGCTGAGTAAACAATTCACAATAACATAGATAAAACGGACAGCACAACTAGTAGGTTAAGTATAAATATTCTTAAAAGTATTTACTTATCTAGAAGATAGAAGACAGGGCGGCTGTGGCTCAGTCGGTAGAGCGGGTTGTCCACTAATCCACTAATCGTAGGGTTGGTGGTTGGAATCCCGGCCCGGGTGATCCCATGCCGAAGTGTCCTTGGGCAAGACACTGAACCCTAAGTTGCCCCCGATGGCAAGCTAGCACCTTGCATGCAGCTCTGCTACCATTGGTGTGTGAGTGTGTTTCATTTGTAAGTCGCTTTGGATAAAAGCGTCTGATAAATGTAAATGTAATGTAGAAGATCCAGAAGACTGATACGCAAGACAGACCTTTTGGTAAGTTTTTTTGAGAGGCTTTTTTCATATTATATGCTAATGGTATTAAGCAAACAAGTTAGTGTTAGTACCCAATAGCTGTCTAGAATAGTACATGGAGGTGTTGAGTTAATTTCCTAGGACGTGCACAAGTGATGTTCCATACTACAGCTGCGTTTGTGCAGGGTATGGGCAGCCATCTTGCGTTCTCATGCACATAATTAAAAGCAAGTATAATCGAGCAAGTATAATCCAGGTTTAATGTCAGAGTAGAAGCAGCTGAAATGAGATTTCTCTGCAGGGGCTTAATCTCTATAATAGGATGATGAGCCTTGTAGCAGATCCACTTGCAGTAGGTCATTCAGGCACCTCATAATGATGTTCCTTGGTCGTCTTCCTCTACAGCTATTCCACGCCCGTCCCACAGGATGGGGTGGATGTGACTGCGCTAGCATGTAACACAACCGCTAACGTCTTATGTTAATAACAAAAATGCAGCATCGACCAAATAAAATTAGCACCAGATATCTATAGCACATCACAAATGATCTACTGTGCTTCTCAGAGAGGACTTTTTTTTCTTTTACACTTATACACCTCAAACATCAACTTCTCTCTTTTCTTTCTAAAGTTCTTGAACGTGCTGTATATAAATCAGTTATCTCACGTTCTTACTCAGAACAATCTCCAGGTCTGCAAACGGTGCACTCCACAGACACAGCCCATGTGGCGGTTATTCCGACGCGTCAGGCCTCCAGATCAGTCAAACTACAGTCTCATCATCATGCTGATTCTTCTTGACCTCTTATCTGTATTAAGGTCAGTTGGCAATGGGGGAATCCACATCTGCTCCATGCACACTCTGCACTGGTGTCCCACAAGGCTCAGTGCTTGGTGTGCTTCTAATCTCCCTCTCAATACAGTGAAACAATTTCTTCATCTTTTTCACATTACTATGCTGATGACACTCAACTCAGACCATCATGTTTGAGTCCATCATGTACCTGAAGTCAAATCCCAGCAACACCCATCTGCTGTATGCTCTGGAGAAGCATCCCCACGTGAACATCTTGGAATCCCGTCTGAAAAAAAAAAACCATGTCACTTTGCTGTAGTTCTGGATAACCTTCTCTCCTCGTGTTTCTAACCTGACACGGTCATGTAGGTTTCTCCATTACAGCATGAGATTTCTATCCATGAAGACCACAAAGGGGTTTGTTCAGTCCCTTGTCACCTTGAAATTGGACTACTGCAGGTACGTCTTCCTCACTGCATGGCATCCGAGCCTGGCTACTGATCCAAAATGGTACGGAACTTGTTAATGTACTGTATTTTCATTTACAGCATTTGGCAGGCACCCTTAAGCACACTTGGCCTTGCTCAAGGTACGCAGCAGTGGCAGCTTGGTGGTACTTGCATTTGAACTCGTAACCTTCTGATTAGAACTCGGATACTTGCCTGCGAAGGAAAAACCAGACATGGTGACACTTAGCAAGCCCTGCTCTCTATGAGATTGCCTTCAAGCCACTGGCACGCCTCAATTTGACCCGCCATCCCTCAACATACAAGAAGGACGTAAATCCTGGCACCGAGGTGGTGGAATAAACTTGCCCTGGATGTCTGAACAGCTGAGTCACCGACTGTCTTCAAATGAAGATTAAAGATCCGCCTCTTCAATAAGTACTTAAGCAAGCACTCAATCCAGAGAGCAAATGCTAAACCCCAACCCAGTAACTCCTAGTAACTTCTTTCTAACAGGGTCGGAGCTTGATGGTATGCTCAGACCCTGACCCTGGCCTCTTTGTACTAGTGCGAGGGTATGTTTTTCACTAGGGACTACAAAGCACTTAAGTGTGCTACTGAGCACACAGTGGGATGAATGTAGATGTGTTATAATGTGGTACTGTAGGGTTACTGCTGTCTGAAAGCCTCCACTGTGGTTGTATAACATCCACCCAGTCTGTGTGTGTGTGTGTGTGTGTGTGTGTGTGTGTGTGTGTGTGTGTGTGTGTGTGTGTGTGTTTATGAGTATAATGTACACACACATGGACTGTTTAAATTCACTGTGACATCTGGTGACCCAAAATAAGACCTATGGAGTAAGAGGGGGTTGAAGGAGCTGGGTCTGTCAGGAGTTTAGGGAAAGGGTGTGTTCATTAAGAGTGTGTGGGTGCAAATTACAGTCGAGCTTTAACACTCCTCCCTGTGCTTTACTCTCACACCGACAACAACAACCACCCTCTCAACTTGTGCATGGGCGTTATGGGCAGAATGGGAGTGAGAGGGAAACAAAGATGAGTGAAAAGGAGGGAAAGACACGGAAGAGTAAGAAAAGGATGTATATGAAGAGAGAGCAAGAGAGATATGGGAAGAGGATAAAGAGATAAAGGAATGACAAGGCAAGAAAGGAGAGAGAGAGAGAAACAAAGGAGAGAGGGAGAAAGAAGAAAGGAAGTATGCAGAGGAGAGAGAAGGAACGAGAAGCAAAAAGTAGTCCCGAGGGCATAAATGAACGCAAAGTCAAGCAAACTCTGGAGCAGCTTGTAATTGTCAAAATTACTGCAGATTTCCCGCAGATTCCGTGCAACAAATATCACTGCGAAAGAACGTGCCGGACAATTTTGCGCCATAAAAGGCACAAAAATCTGAGCAAATCGCATGGGAAACTTTTGAAAAAAAGACGCAACAAAATCAAGCATTTTTTTGGCCTCAACAATCACAAATAAACTCCGTGAAATCCTGGACGGACTGAAAAAGGAGAGCGAGAGAGAACAGGGGGAAATAATCATACAGAATACAGAGAAGAGGAAGAATGAGAGATAGAATTACTAGGGCACAATGTCAGAAAAGACAGATAATGACAGAAAGGGGAAAAAACATTTAATTCATATTATTATTATTATTATTATTATTATTATTATTATTATTATTATTATTATTATTATTATATTTTTGATTGGCACCCTGTCCAGGGTGTACCTTGTGCCCAATGCTCCCTGGGTTAGGCTCCAGGTTCCCCGTGACCCTGAAGGATAAGCAGTTTAGAAAATGGATGAATGGATAATTATTATTATTAGTAGTAGTAGTAGCAGTAGACGTATAAGTAGTAGGGGTAGTGGGGGTAGTAGTAGGGGTAGTACTAGCATTAGCAGTAGTAGTAGTAGTAACAACAGTAGTAGAAGTAGTACTAACATTAGCAATAGTAGCAGTAGTAGTAGTAGTAGAAGTAGTGCTAGCATTAGCAGTAGTAGTAGAAGTAGTACTAGCATTAGCAATAGTAGTAGTAGTAGTAGTAGAAGTAGTACTAGCATTAGCAGTAGTAGCAGTAGTAGCAGCAGCAGCAGTAGTAGTGGTAGTAGAAGAAGTAGTACTAGCATTAGCAATAGTAGTTGTAGTAGCAGTAGTAGTAGTAGTAGTAGTAGTAGTAGTAGAAGTAGTACTAGCATTAGCAATAGTAGTAGTAGTAGAAGTAGAAGTAGTGCTAGCATTAGCAGTAGTAGTAGAAGTAGTACTAGCATTAGCAATAGTAGCAGTAGTAGTAGTAGTAGCAGCAGTAGTAGTAGTAGAAGTAGTACTAGCATTAGCAATAGTAACAGTAGTAGTAGTAGTAGTAGTAGCAGCAGCAGCAGCAGTATTAGTAGTAGTAGTGGTAGTAGCAGAAGTAGAACTAGCATTAGCAGTAGTAGTTGTAGTAGTAGTAGTTGTTGTTGTTGTTGTTGTTGTAATAGTAGTAGTAATAGTAATAGTAGTATTAGTAGTATTAGTAGTAGTAACAGTAGTAGTAGTATTGGGTGGCTGTGGATCAGTCGGTAGAGCGGGTTATCCACTAATCATAGGGTTGGCGGCTCGAATCCCGGCCCGGATGACTCCACATGCCGAAGCGTCCTTGGGCAAGACACTGAACCCCAAGTTGCTCCCAATGGCAAGTTAGCACCTTGCATGGCAGCTCTGCTCCCATTGGTGTGTGTGTGAATGGGTGAATGAGACACAGTGTAAAATTCTTTGGATACAAGCGCTATATAAGTGCGCCATTTAACATTTAGAATTATTTAATGGTTCTTCAGTTGCCCCTCAGGGGAAAACCTTAAATATTCTATGTAGATCTGTACAACAGATCTTTCTCAGGTGTTTCTCTGTCAGATTCATTTTCATGTTTTGGAAACTCAGAACCCTTATATATCCAATATACCCGTACAGAACCCTGTTTCTAACAGTGGACCAAGTAGCAATACTAATACCTGATAGATCCTAGGCTTCAAGAAGAAAACAATGACCGGTAATTTAGAGTTTGTACTGCATACTTACCCAGTTAATACACACACTCTTAGAAAAAAGCGGTTCTTCAAATGTTTCTTAAGCGTTCATTGGCTAATTAAGGGCTGTAGGTTTCCAAAAACATAACATAGGAAACTCAACTCTGTAGAGTTCTACGATCTTCATGAATGCACCCCAGAGGGACAACTAAAGAACCTTTAAGAGTCTTAGATTTGGTAAAATAGTCGTAGTACTAGCACGTAGTATTATTACAGCTGGTATAATTAAGGACTAGAAAACTCTGTGATTGGTTCTTTAAATAATAAAAATACCACACATCATACTTTTTATCCGTTTATAGGTACAATTGATCCGAATCAGAATCACTTCGTTGGCCAGGTACGCGTGTATGCTTGTACGCATGTACTAGGAATTCGACTTGGCAGAACTGGAGAACGTTCTGTAGATGGACAACATACTGTATACGGTACCAGTGCAGATATTACCAACAATGCAACAGCACACATAATGCATATGATAAACAATCACACAACCAACACAAGGTAAGAAGGTGGAAATCCAGACAATTCAAACGTAAACTACAGTGTTTATGCAGAAATTGTGAGCTCCATGTTGTGGAACGTCCAAGAAGCAGGTTAGTTCCTTTTCTCGCTTACGTTATAGCAGCTATAAGCAGTCGTTCCCGCACCAGCCTCTCTTTTAACTCTCTCTTGAAGCGAATAAGATTAAATAAATGTTACCAAGAAACCACAGAGCTGACACTGGAGACTCCTTCCATAAAGGTCAAATAAACATCTCCTTTCACCATACCAATGGGCGTGCCTGTGAATGAGCTGTTACTATAGAAACGATAACCTATTAGAACGAGCGCATTCATATGAAACTGGGATTTACTGTCAGAGCTGCTGTTGTAGAAAATTCATCGACACCTTCTGACCAATCAGCACTCAGGATCATTTTGTTAATTTGCCTTTCCTGCATTAGCTTTTTCAGAGAGAAAGAGAGAGAGAGAGAGAGAGAGAGGGCGAGAGAGAGGGAGAGAGAGAGAGAGCGAGAGAGACAGAGAGGACAGGATTGCTAATGGAGTGCAGCTTTTGCCTTGTTCTGTGGAAAGGTTTGTGTGTGTGTGTAAAAGTACCTCCCAGACATACAGTCCTCTCTGCCCTGCTCAGTGGACAGAGAGAGAGAGAGAGAGAGAGAGAGAGAGGAGGAACAGAGGGTTCCTCCCCTCTCTGTCTCTCTCTCTCTCTCTCTCTCTCTCTCAAACACACACACACACACACACACACACACACAGTTCAGGTCCACACTTGATTCGTGTTCACACACTGCTTCCCTGCACCAGTGGACTGTTTGTCTTTTGGAAGCGTCACACAGCAGATATCTTTATTCAGAATCGGATGGTTTATTAACAGAGGTGAGTGTGTGTGTGTGTGTGTGTGTGTGTGTGTGTAACTCTGATTTATTTAGACTCTACACAGTGTGTTATCAGTAATAATAATAATAATAATAATATGAAACATTTCTGAAGATTTGTCACATCACATTGATGAATGAAGCGATGAGATGAGATGAAGCGATGAGAACACACTCACAGTCAGAACAAACACTGTTACACGGAGCTGAAAAGAAAAGTGAGCATTCTCGAACAGTCGTTTTTAATCAACTAATTATTCTAGATTGTTATAATTATAAGTTCTGTGTGTGTGTGTGTGTGTGTGTGTGTAAAGCACCCCCCAGAATGTCATAAGATTATTATGACATTCAACACTCAAAGATGTATAACAGATATAAAAGAAAGGTGCTAGAGAAAAGGAGGAAAACAGTGATAAAGGGTGAAAGAGTAGAGAAAGGGTGAAAAATGAATATATACACACACACACACACACACACACACACACACACAGTTCAGGTCCACACTTGATTCGTGTTCACACACTGCTTCCCTGCACCAGTGGACTGTTTGTCTTTTGGAAGCGTCACACAGCAGATATCTTTATTCAGAATCGGATGGTTTATTAACAGAGGTGAGTGTGTGTGTGTGTGTGTGTGTGTGTGTGTAAAGCACCCCCCAGAATGTCATAAGATTATTATGACATTCAACACTCAAAGATGTATAACAGATATAAAAGAAAGGTGCTAGAGAAAAGGAGGAAAACAGTGATAAAGGGTGAAAGAGTAGAGAAAGGGTGAAAAATGAATATATACACACACACACACACACACACACACACACACACACATATATGTTCCTAAAGAAGCGCTGTATTTGTAATGAGCTGAAAGGGATGGAGGGATAGAAGATCTTTTTGTTGTTGTTGTTTAAAATGAAGAGAATAGATGGAGGGATTAAAGTAAGTGATGTATAAAAAATGCTACAAAGAGAGAGAGAGCAGAGAGAGAGAGAGAGAGCAGAGAGAGAGCAGAGAGAGAGGAGAGAGAGAGCAGAGAGAGAGCAGAGAGAGAGAGATAGAGAGCGAGAGAGAGAGCAGAGAGAGAGAGAGCAGAGAGAGAGAGAGGAGAGAGAGAGAGAGAGAGAGAGAGCAGAGAGAGAGAGAGGGAGCAGAGAGAGAGAGAGAGCAGAGAGAGAGCAGAGAGAGAGAGGAGAGAGAGAGATAGAGAGCAGAGAGAGATATATATATATAGAGAGAGAGAGCAGAGAGAGAGGGCAGAGAGCAGAGAGAGAGAGCAGAGAGAGAGAGAGAGAGAGAGAGACAGAGAGACAGAGAGAGAGAGAGAGACAGAGAATGAGAAAGAAAGAAGAAAAGAAGAGGCCAGAAAGAGAAAAGAAGAAAAACCAAACAAATCGAACAGCATATGAGACGCGAATGAAAGAAAGAAACAAACGAGAAGAGAATGAGAACAGGAGAAGAAAGAAAGAAAGAAAGAACAGAAGAAACACACAAACAAAGAGAAAGACGACGAGAGAACGTCGAATGAGAACAGAAGGAAGAAGAAAGAAAGAAAGAGTTTGTGCTGATGAATAATTCGAGCTTCCTGTGGTGGCGTTGCGAGCGTCGTGATTGGTCAGTGAGAGCAGTGTGTTTGAACATCACTACTGTGATGTTGTAAATGAATGAACAACGTTTCATGTGTTGAATCTTTGTTGTTGTTGTCCTGCGTTTCCGTGGGGACGTCTGAGCGGTTTTGAAGTTGCTCCGCGCTGAAACCGGTTCAGACGAGTAATACCCACAGCAGAGCGCCATGTGTGTATGTTTACAATGCAGCGTACACGTCTCCTCCTGCCTTACAGCAGTCAGTGGTTTTAGCTTCAACACGGACGGACCGCGAGAAAACGCAGAGGAACAGATGTGTGTGACTCGACCTCTTCCTGTTCCTGCATTTTCAACCAGTCGCGTTCAGATGCTGTTTACCAGAACGTTCCACGTGCACGGCTCTCTCGTGTGGCATCCATGACGTCACAAGCCGACATTTACACAAGTCGTTAAAGAACATGGCTATTTCCTCAGTATCACATGGAGAACCCGTGGCGTTTCGGTTAGCGTCGATGCTACGTGTCGTTACAGTGTATTTGTAATGTAACTGTCGCTGCATCTTTATTATTGTCTGGATCTACTAGCTAGTCCAATCATTCGCCTGAGTTTTACCAAAGTGGCTGTAATTTGTGTTCTCAGAGCTGATTGGCTGTCAGCTGGTCAGCCCATGTGACATCATCGGTAGTTGACAGCTGGAATTCAGATTCTGGAACGTTCCATGGGTGTATTGTAGGGGGAAACTTTCCCGCCGTTTTTATCTGAACCTGCGAAAGAACTAGACCGCGTTTTCAGCCTAGTATTGATTTATATAGCGGTGTTGATCAACATGCCCCGCCCCTTTAATCTTCTCTTTTTAATCCAAACAGGTGAATGAGTTAGTGCTATAGAAATGATAACGTGTTATAACAGGTGCATCATATGAAGCTGGGATTTGCAGATGCACTACTGTTATAGAGGAATGAATCAACACCTTCTGACCAATCAGAATCCATCAGCGCTGTGATGTCAGAACTCTTTATAGTGGCTGTACTGAGACTTTATGGTCATTATTTAGCGTACAGCGATGTTTTAGGGTTATGTTTATCAGCATCCTCAAATATATCAATAAGAGATTGAACACACAACACAACACAACAACCGCCATTCGCCACTAAGTGGCGGTGACGTCACCACGATGCTTGTGCCAGGCTATGTGCACCTTGAGGCCT
>JAFFST010044904.1:10157-17657 GCA_022414735.1 Noturus placidus | reverse complement strand
CACGCGAAAGCAGAACCTTCACCCCCCGTTTCTCAGGCCTGCACTTCCCGTCGCTGCTCTCCCACAGTCTAAAAGAAACAACTCTCCTCCCTGGGGGACATTAAAATGATTACAGATGTCAGAAAGCGCTTGCTCGAAATCTTTCACCGCTGACACAGACCAGTTTCCGTGTGTTGAGTCATTTGGTGCTGGGATTTACACCATACATCGGGTCTTCTCCATCTTGGGTTCTGGTGCTTAATTAGCAGTCATTTAATTCCTTCCTTCATTCAGCACTTGATCAAGGGTCAGGATATATACGCGGAGAACATCCCGGGAATGGACTTGTAGGTCCTTGTAAAACTTGTAATTCCAACTAGGAATTTTCTGAGACCTCTGACTTGTATCACATGACCACTTCAACGCCATGCAGTAACACGCCTCCTCTCTCATTCACACACACACACACACATCTCATAATGTCAATTTAATTATTCTTATAATTGACTATTTATATTCATATAATTGATAAGGTCTTAATAATGTAAGAGTAATCTGAAAAAGATTGCCATCCAGTAATTATGGCAATCCCGGCAGAGTTGAGCTTCATCCATCACCCTGCCCACCTGACCATCTAACAATTCCCTGAAGAAGTTCTTGATCAACCAAAAACAGGTGGGGTTTGATTTGGATTGGATTTGAAACCTGCAAGAAGGTGGATCTGAAGGAAAAGGGTTAGTGAGCACTGATGTACAGATTTAGAGAGCTGCATGAATAAGCGAGACTGGTCCATGTGTCGAACAGAGATTCGAGTTTACAGATACAATCTGCTGCCATTTGAACCCGTTCGCATACAGCCTCGAGAACACGACTCATTTAAGTCTGTTTATATAAAAATAGATTAGATGTAGATCACTGGAATCTGATCTACACCGTGACCCTGGTCATATTTTTATTAAGTGTTGAATCCTGACAGTTCAGCCTTTCTGCACACAATGTCTAATCAACTAACATATATATATATATATATATATATATATATATATATACACCTGCAAAAAAAAAGCTGCAACAGAGTCAAGCTTTTTTTGGTCGCAACGATCGGAAATAAAACACGAAGTAATCCTGTGCACTGATTAAACTGCCGTTCTTTCATAATAAACCCACCTAAAAACCTTGGTTTTATTATAATTTATGTACATTTATTCATTTAGCAGACGCTTTTATCCAAAGCGACTTACAAATGAGACACACTCACACACCAATGGTAGCAGAGCTGCATGCAAGGTGCTAGCTTGCCATCGGGGGCAACTTAGGGTTCAGTGTCTTGCCCAAGGACACTTCGGCATGGGATCACCCGGGCCGGGATTCCAACCACCAACCCTACGATTAGTGGATTAGTGGACAACCCGCTCTACCAACTGAGCCTCAGCCGCCCTGTGTGTTAACGAACGCGCGATTAAACAGGTCATTTAGCCAGCTAGCGAGAACGAAACAAACGGGTCATCTTTCAAGCTCTTTCTTCAGAGATCTGCATAAGAACGCGTCAGAGAAATCCACTGTTCAGATTAACCTGGTGCCTTCTCAAACTACTGACTCTCCATCCACCTCACTGTTCCCCTGTATCATTCCACAGCGGACAGCTTGAAGCCCAGCTTTGGTCCAGCTGTCACGACTCTGATGATAATCGATGCGTGATAAGTACAGAGATTAGAGCGGACTAGTTCCCATGACGTTCAGCGTGTAATGCCTCCCAGCTGCAGAGCGGCAGCAGCCGCACGTCTGACGAGTCCACTGCGAACACAAACAGGTCTCTTTGAATAAACCGAGGAAGAGGTTGTTTGTTTTTTATTGAAACGGAAACAAGGAAAGACAGAAACTTGAGCGTTGCCTGAACAGTATAAACTGTAACAAAACAGACTTATAAATGTCACTGCAAATGAAAAAGGGTGGAGCAGAGTCTACAAAGCGGCGCGGAAAATTTCTTTCAAAATCACACATCTAACTATGGCTCATTGCTCTCAGATCACTGGAATTACGACAAGATCTAGAATTACACGGGGCGTCCAGCTGCGTTTTTGCATACAAAAGACCATGTTTTATTTTTCCCACAATCACCCTTCTTCCGACAGGCAAAATGACTTTGACTAAAATCTGATGGGGGGTCTTGACTCCCCCCCCCCCTTAATATTACATATGTTTTTAAAAAAAAAAATCTATAAGCCATTACAATCATCTCATTTGTAAGTTATACAACGCAACAGTGAACACAATTAAAAAAAAAAAGGGAAAAAAGAAAACCAATCATGACTGAAAATAATCCTACAGTTCTAACTCTCTTGGTGACTTATTAATTACGGATCAGTAAAAGCACACAGCGGAAACGTATTCTAGAGCGGAAACGGCTCGGAGGTTAACGTCGACAGGACGGACGAGGCGGGTTAAAACGAAGTCTGAGACCTGTACAGCGCGCACACGCCTCGGTACACATCGAGATTCCAGAGAAGAGGAAGGGCCGGTGGAAAGAGGGGCGGTCAGACAGACAGAAGGGCAAGAAGGAATAGACAGAGTGAGCAAGTAAATAAAATAAACCCAAAACACCAATAAGAGAGCTCCACTTCACTGCAGTTCCCGTCTCTAAGGCACAAGTGCGCGTCTCCATTGCACATAGCAAAAAGAAAAACTGTGGGGGGGGGTTAGAATCATGTACACAGGACTACTTCCAGTTAGACTTAAGTGGACTGGAGCTGCTAGGTCTAAAATTACAGTAAAAAATAACTTCAATAAAATAAAATAAAATAAAATAAAGTAACCAGAAAGCATTTTGTTATAAACGTGAGACTGAATCAAGAGAGAGCGGCTCAGCACTGAACACTATCTGAATACACCTGTGTTCGGGGACTGCAGTGGTGAATTAACTCCTATATAATTATAAAAACAAAAACATGAAAAAACACAGAAAAGCGAGTCGTCTAGGGTTTAGAGGCGGAGATCTCCGGCGCTTTTTCTTCATCTTTGAGGCCATGCTCAGCTCCATCGTCGGGGAGCTCTCCTTCCTCCGTGGCTCCCTGGAACATGTCGTGGGTCCACTTGGGGCTGCCGCTGCTCCCGCTTGGGCCAGCACCTCTTCGCACAGTGAAGGAGCCGCCTCTGCTGCGCGGGTACATGCCCCGCCCACGACCACGCCCGTCCACCCACTTCATCTCTCCCTCACGGTCCCGGTCATCATGCTGCACAGACACAGGGAAAGACGTCATGCGTTTAAAATGAAGACCAGCTGAAAGTCTAAATCAATTGTGTGTGTGTGTGTGAAGTACCTGGTAGTACTTCCTGCTTTTAGGGGTGTATTCAGGGTCCCACTCCTCCTCCTGAGGGCGTGCTGGCGCACCCATATTAGCAGGGTTTCCGTTGTTATTGTTGCTGGGGTAATTTCCCCTGTTCCATCCTCTACCTCTAATTCTAGGCTGCAAACCAAAAGGTCACTTATTTACAAAACAGAACAATTTCAACCATCATCATCATCATCTCTAACCTAGCCTGCTACGACAAGGTTTCTTTAAGGTCCCGGATTTAAACGTCAAGATTTTAGATATCTTTCTTTAGATCGGTCTTAATTGCAGTGGCACGTCACAATAGGGACCGGGCGATATGACCGAGGTATCACATCACGATACGTCCAGGCATTTCTACGTTACGCAACATGCATCACGATATATAGCTTTGCTCAGAAATACCAGTAATATCTTATTAATAAAATAACTAAATATATCAAATATAATTGTTCTTTTTTTTGTTTAAAAAAAAATGTTAACATGAAAAATAAAAGGTAACTGTTTCCAATCAGTTTGTAATAATGTAATGAAAAGATCTCTGAATACCCCAGAAAAGCTCATCATGACCATTTATGGTAATATTGATATTATATTGTCCAACATCACATCATGCACGAAAGAATTCTTTTAAGAATTACTGCATGGTGTGTGTCTGTGACAGGAAAACTGGGCCGAAAATCAAACGGACGTGTAAACCCGGCATCCAATTAAACAAACGAAGACAAGCGGTTTCGGTTACTAGAACATAAAAGTAAGCGTTCACTGACGCTTGGTGTTTTAAGATGGAACCATCATAATAATGTGAAAACTGACTCTTGGACTTACAAATCCCCGATCGTAACCCCCGCGTCCTCGATCGAATCCCGGTCGGTCGAATCCTCCGCGCTCAAACCCTCCTCTTCCTCTCTCGAAGCCTCCTCTCTCCACGTGGCCCCCCTCATAGTCCCGGGGGTACTCTCGCGGCCCCAGGCGGGACTTATCAAAGCCCCCTTTCTCCATATGCTCCATGTCCTCGCCATGGTACTCTCTGGATCGGTATGCGTGGGGTGAGGGAGAGGAAGAGGAGGACGAGGAGGAAGGAGAACGCTCGCGCTTCTTCTTGCTTTTCCTTTCATTTGCAAAACAAAACCGTTAATCATTTAGATTTCTTTCAGTCTGAACTGTAGAAGAAAGCTTGAGATAATATAACTATCCACAGAGAACCACACAGATCATCAACTGATGGATATCAATGTGGTGATTCAAAATTCCAGCTATAACTCTGGAAAAAAAAAAAATCACAGCTCTTTCTAAGACGTCACCGTTGCTATAGTAATCTGTACGGTGGACGCTCCTCATAATCTAATGCTAATAATAAACAGATTGAAATAAAATACATAGGAAAAAACCTATGACTCTCGATACGGTGGCATTTTCTTTGAGATGTTTGTTTATTATTCATGGAAGGAGTCTCCAGTGTCAGTAAGTTTAGTTGAGGAGTTTCCTACAACAGCATGATTCATCCTTTCTACTGGTGACTACTCAAAATACAACCTCATTATTCATTGACGTGTTTAGAATCTGGCGCGTGGACGATGCTCTGCGTCTGTACGACTTACTTGGACTTCTTGTGTTTGGAGGATTTGTCAGGAGAGAGTTCTCGGCTGGGGGTGCGTGACCCGGCTGAGCCTTTGCCCCCCTCACGTTTGGGGTATTTTTTACGTCGCTCAATATCCAAACGCAGGTCCATTGACTCTCCTTCATATTTTTTACCATAATCCTGCAGAGACACAGCGACACACTTTAAAACATACGATCATTCTTACAGCAGCACACGAAAACACGGCAGGTCTTAAACCCTGACTGAGGTTGATCTTAGACCGCAGTCCCCTACATAAGCCTTCAGCACATCTGACATTGGTCTAAGAGATAATAAAGCAGCAGTAGAGTCAGTCATTTGTGGTTGGTCAAAAATGCAACACATTCAACAGGTTTCAGGCCAAAAAGTGCAGCTTTAAGACAACAACTGTACAGAAAACCACCGAATTGCGCTTCATCCCATATTTAAAGGAAAACATACAGAGATATATATATATATATATATATATATATATATATATATATATATATATATATATAAATAAAAAACTGCTCAATTACGTCTGTTGAACTGAACATTTTCATATTTGCGTGGCAGAAAGAGAACAATGTACAGTACAAGACACAGTGGTCCAAATTTAAACCATAATCCATACAGGGTGCGCCATCTACTGTTAATATAGAGAAACACACAGAGGACAGTTCAATATGCCCATAAGCCTATAATATGGTGCAAGTGGAGATCTTTAATCCTCCAGAAGTGAGATTAAAAAAAATTTTAAGTTGAATATTTATCTTCGTAAATGCCAAGTAAGCATTTTGGAAAAAACTGTTACAAAAAACAAATAAATAAATAAATCTAATTCCCCCAAAATGCCGCTGATCGGTCAGGAGTCACAAGTACAATAACGGCTAACGACCGCACAATCACTGTAAAGAGGATTTACGTGTAAACTACTACAGCTCAGGCTTTCATAAGGGAACGATTTGATGTTTGACGATACCACTTGCTTCGATACCATCTCGTATTCGCCGATTGACATATGACCGACTTTGTTTAGAAATATCGCTAATGTCGAGGACTTACAGAAGGACCATTACATACTTTTGAGACACTGACTACATTGACATGGACCGCAGTAATCCAATTATTGACCTTATTCTGAATACGACAATATTGTGATTAAGGTGTTTACGCAAGTACATTAGAATACTCCTTTCGTTTGACATGTTATTGAACGTAGCTCGATTAACGTCACACGTCATTACGTCCCCACGCCACGCCATCCCTCCAGAACTTCAGGCATCAACATACAGTTTGTCTTCGTTACGGTACCGTATACAGTTTTGTGTGTTATGTTTAATTCTACGAAAGCGTCAAGTCATGCTATACGTGCTAATAGACGACGGCTTGAAGCCGAGGGCTGCGTCCCAAATCGCGTACTTACCACTATATAGTAGGAGAAATATATGTATCTCAGCTACTATGTAGTAGGTAAGTACGCGGTTTGGGACGCAGTCCTCGGCTTCAAGCCGTCGTCTATTAGCACAGATGGGCAAGTTCTAAAAATTTCACCTTCTCTTTATTATTTTTGTAAATTGTCTGATATAAAAAATAAAAAAAACCCACAGAAAAACAGACTGTATCCAAAATCCACGGCACTTAAAAAAAAAAAAAAAAAAACAAACAAAAAAATGGTGATTAACACAGTGCACGTACTCTAGAGCTCTGAAAAAGTGCCCCTCCCCTCCCCCCCCTTTAACAAAAACGCCAATAACAGAACAGCGCACAGATCTCATGGGAAAGCAGCATGCTCCATGCTTTCCCCATGGAGATAAGTACAGACCCCACGTGTTCAAATGCACTTCCAAGGAGAAAATACTTACTATGGCTTTTGTTTAGATGTCCACTGAAAGGCTTGGACAACACCATCTCAATAGTCACTTCCATTTTGATTAGCCTTTGTGTTTGGGCATGAATGTACCCACCGAATAATCATATCAGAAAAGCTGCTGGGGGGGAGGGAGGGCGGAGGAGGAAGGCGTAACGTGTATACGAGGTACACGGGGTTATGGGTTATTGCGCCTCCTTTAAAAGGTGGGGGGGAAGGGGAGAAAGCACATTGCTCTTTTCAGCTGGCACACAAACTGGGCTGGAATTTCAGATTTTGAAAACGCTTGGTCACCTTGTATTCGCTCTCTTCCATTTCCTCAAACACTCGAGCATGCTTCTTAAAAGCACTGGGCGACACATCAATTCTCCTGCGGGGACAGAAACAGACCGGAAAAAAACAACAACAAATAAATAAACAAACAAATAAATGTCAGGACACAGAGGAATAACCATTTTTTTTTTATCTGTTAATTAATTGTTAGTCTCGGACAACGCCGTACAACTACTTCATAGTTAACGAATTAAAACGAGCCTTTGATGATGCTGCTGGTGGAGAAATTCTGAGAATTCAACAGCGTAATTGTATTGATGATGTGTGTACCTGTGGATCTCAGGACTCTTTCTCCTCATCATTTCCATCTGTGCTGCTTTTCTTTGGTACATGCCGAATCGCTCGTTCAGAGACATCCCGGACGAGCGAAAGTGCTGAGCTACAAA
>JAFFST010044903.1:16729-33814 GCA_022414735.1 Noturus placidus | reverse complement strand
AAATAGCCTGCATCTGTGGGTCTAAGTGGACGTGGCGGATCATAGAAGACCAGAAGATCGCTTAAGTACTGTGGTGCGAGACCTTTTAGTGCTTTATAGGTTAATAATAGTATTTTAAAATCTATGCGCGATTTAACTGGGAGCCAATGCAGTGTGGATAAGATCGGGGTGATGTGGTCATATTTCATAAAGCTATTTTGATGAGATATACATAAAAACACAAAGAATTCAGGAATAGTTTTTCAACTGTATCAACTATAATATATAATGTAGGTGTAATATCATAAGCTTTGGTATTGGTGATGTAATGTGTTATGAACAATACCTATTTTGCAATTCACAATTATGTATTGCTTTTTCATAAGTAATTATAACATGTAAAATGACAATAACATGTTATGAATGTATCCATATTTCATTATACATGTGAAAGTGTTACAAAAATAATCTTGCTTTAAATGGGAAATGGTTTACTCTTTGTAATGACTGAAGGTGCTGGAAACAAAATGTTCAATGAGGAAGAAGATCCTCAAGCAGATGTAATAGCATTTTTGTCTTTATTTAATCGTGTGTTGTTTGCCTATATGTGTTCACGCTAAATAGAACACTGGAGAGAAATTGAGAAAAGTTAAGAGCTTAGATTAAACATTGTAAAAAAAAAAAGTGTGATTAAGCTGGAGAAAGTAATTGGTTTTCTTCATTTTCACTCTCTGCCAATAAGAAGAAAAAAGCTTGATGGCCTACCCACCCATGTAATGAGGTCCTTTAACCCGATTAATAGCCCTATTTGTAAGAAAATGTGCCTGTGCCATTGCCATGTGTTCTACGTGGCCATTATATGTCAGGAATAAAACACAACAGGGAGTGCTGTTTTAGAAAAATAATCAACAAGATTGTGTTGTGATGTGACCTGACTTTTTTTTGTTTGTTTGTTTTAATAAACAAATGACACATTGACACAAAATGTACTTTTGATCCATTTGTTTTGAATGTTTCCATTAAACAGTTATTTTGACAATTCAACAGCACTATATTTGTAGGCAAGTATATATGTACAACATTATTGTATAGTGTTGTGTATAGTTTGCTGTCTGATTGTTGTCAGCACTTTTGTCTGCTGCTGTTTCATGTTAAATATAGCACAGTGTCCTGTAGAAATTATATTTTGTCCCTCAATCAGTACGCTTTTGATGAGAAGGAATAACAATAAAGGTGACTTTGACTTTGATATACATTAAACAATAAATACGCTTTTGGAGAAAACAAAGTTAAATCTAGAACCCTGAATGTTTTTTTTTTTTTTTTTTTTTTTCAGTTTGTCCCTTTGGTACAGCAGTGTGTTTCCCTATCAATCTTTTGTCTCTATAGTATATACACTTTTCATCATTTCACTAAAACCCCACATAAATACATATGAATAAAATAAGTATCTACAGTATATCAATAAAAAAGGCCTTTCTCAGAATTACTGACTGGATAATAATGATTATGTTGAACCATGTCCACAGCAGACCAATCAAAGATGGCATTGCTTCCTCAGTCCTCATTATAAGCACTCTGAGTTATCAGGGGCATATGGGCCATGAGACTAGCCATCATCTTTATTTCCAATGTGGCCAAAAAGGGAAATCCAGGCTTTAATTTGGCTCCGTCTTTCTGTATAGGGATTGATTAGAACTGAGAGGTTGCAGTGCGGGAGCAGTATCCATCTCAGCTAAAGAGAGCAGTCAAATGCCATGGCCCAGCATGTTCAGAGTGACATTCATTAGTACATCGCTTCTGCTGCCCTGCAAAGTTCACCCAAATGTCACTCAACTTGCCTTTAAATAGGGGATGACTCTTCAGTTATAAACTGCCATACACACCCCTCTCCTGTTTCTGCCAACACTATCAATTCCGTATCGGTCTCCTGGGGCCATAATGTTGACTTTCAATCTTGTTCAATCCTTCTGTGGTAATTAATTATTTTCTATTCATTGTGGACTACACTGACATGGCTGCCAACATTGATGATTCCATGAAGTGCAACATTGTCAGAATATAATCACAGGAAGAGGGTCGCAGCCAGGCTTTTACTGGCTGTGTGTGTGTGCGCGCGTGGGTGTGCGCGTGGGTGTGGGTGTGCGCGTGGGTGTGCGCGTGTCAATTACCTGATTGGTGGCATGCAAACAACAAGACGAGTCAGGCTTATATTAATCTTCATTTTATTTTTTTAACATTGCAAATGTTTATCCGAGGATGTTTAACATACACATACAGCACAGCTCATTATACTATATGCATCAGATAATATTGTTTTGCATAATTATTGCTCTTTAATGGTGCTCATAAAAGGTCAACATCAAACGAGTGCTTCCCTGTTTAATCACATTTTATTGGCTACCGCTATGGTGAGGATTATCTAATCAGAATCATGCATTTTTCCCGGTAGATCTGGTTTAATGAGGTAAGATTTCTAATGTACTACTAGCATGTTATTTTACTCACTTTCAGTGAAAGTGTCATAAAGGTATTTTATTCCCTACACCTATTAACATTATTATTATGGCAAGACTGGTTAATGGTAAATTATGCTTTTATTGCTTTCTGGCATCCACCCAAAGTGCATGAGCATGTGGCACTTATCACATTTATAACTGTACAGATCATGCAGTGATTTTCTTTTGCATATTTCCTCATCCCTTCTGAAATTAGTTCCTGGATATGCCACTGTCTGTGTACATACTCTAGTTTATATTCATTAATATGTTGTATTTCCAAATTTGTTTTCCGATTTTTTTTTTCCATGATACTCGAGTGTCAGGAGATCAAACTATTTCCTATCGTTAATTACTTGCACTCAGTGCAATTTTTAGGTTGATTGAAGCAAGTATGGTTTGGAATGAACATGTAGGGCTCTCCAGTGAAATGGGTTGATCTTGTGCATGGTGATTTGTTCAACAGGGGGAAACTGATGAGTACACTTAGAAAAACTAAGGGTTCTACAATGACACTTTAAAGGTTCTGTGTTTGGTTATGTAAAGGGTATGTATTTATATTTGTAAAGGGTATGTACTTGTAACCCTGATAGAAAGGGAAGCAGTAATAGGGTTGTACATAGCACCCTGAGGAAAAAAAAATAATAAAAGGTTTCCTTTTCTTAAGATTCTCTGCAGAACCAGGTGTTCGGTTCTGCATAGAATGTTAGAATATAGAATGTTTTTTTTTTTTTTTTTAAATAGGCTGTTTGGATATTTGAAGGGTCTACGTTATTTTTTAAATAGAACTCTTAAGAATACTATGAAATGTGAACATATCAGGTTTTTTTTTTTTCTTTTTTTTTCAATGATTCAATGAACCTCATTGGGGTTCAGGACACCGTTATGTGTAATGCAAAGCCGAGCTGGGTGAAGTATTCCATATCGAGCGCCCTCAACATCACAAAGTTGACGCCGAACCTCATTAAATGTAGCTCGAGCCCGGGCTATCTTAGGTGTATAATCAGGGAAAACGGAAATAATCAAATTCCTCACATCAATCTGCTGCAGCTCTCTCACACGGCGTAAAATCTCAACACAGTCACTATGATAGTGGAATCTGCACGCAATTGCTTGTGGTCGTTCACCAATCTCGAGCTTCGGCTAAAGGGTCCGGTGGGACTGGTCCAAAACCGGCTCCTTCTCCAGACCAAACACCTCTTTTAACAAGGCCGCTACAGCAGCAGTTGTACACATATGAGAACCTTCTGGAACTCCCATTATTCGAACGTTATTGCGCCGCGACCTCGTCTCCAAATCCTTACATTTACTCTGTAATTGAGTCACAGTCGCAGTGAGAGACTCGATGGTAGATTTCATATGTGCCATGTCATGTGTAAGTGCGTACTCCATTGCTCCGATCGTAGTTTCCAGCGCTGATATGGCAGCCTCGGTAGCTACTTTATGATTAACCTGCTGTTTTTCACAGCATGCAGGTCAAGCTGGATAGCAGACAGCGCTTCCTTAAGAATACCCTGGAGCTCCGTATTAAAAATATCAGCGATATCCTTCCTCAATGAAGCCAGCAGCTCAAGCTTGAGTGTGGCAAGATCAAAGTCACTGCTCTGCAATGCGGTTCAGGGGATAGGGGGACACGTTCACGGCGCGCGCACTTGTCCTCAGTCGTGTTTGAATGCCACCTCGGGTTTTTGTATTCTTTCCAGACATTTTAACGTGACAAAAAAATTCTAATTATAAGCAAAGATAAGGAGTAAAATAAGTTAAAGTATATTATATGACCAAAAAGCGCAAATTAATTAAAATTTTAATTGAGATCAGCAGGAGCCTCCAGCTTTGCGTCCTACTCCATCTGAACCCGAATTCGAACCTCAGTGCATTGGGGTTCTATATCATTTATTCTTCAATATATGACCTTTAGACCTGTATGTTTAACCTTTGTTTATCCATGTTTGTTAATATTCCTCAGTGCACACTTAGTGCCCTTTACTGGCTCTTTAAGGGTTCTATGTATGACTATGGGTTCATATCTTCCTAGCAGAATTCTATTTGGAACCCTTGCAAAAAGGGAAACAGTTGTTGGGTTTTACATAGAACCTGAAAAACAAAAAGGATCTTGAATTTAAGAATGTAAATTTTGTCTTTTGTTTCTTCTGTGGTTCATCAAGGGTTCTATGTATAAGAAATTCTACTTGGAACTCGTTCATAAAGGGAAAATGCATTAGGGTTGTACATTGAACCTTAAGAAACAAAAGGGTTCTAGTTTTAATAATGTAAAACTCCTATGGTGATGTTTGTTCATGTTCATCAATACACTCAGGAAACTGAACTCTCAAGGCTTTTGCATATGATTAAGGGTAATTTATTTCTATATTTATAATGTAATAATAAAACTTTAAGAAATAATGGGTACTAGATTTAGCCATAAAATGTATATATTTAAATTATGGAAGAGGGTAAAAATCCTGTGACATTTGTTAACATGTCTCAGTACAGTCTTAGAAAATAGAACATTTTCAATGGGTCTTCATTGAAATTCTCTAAGAAAGGGTAACATTTGTCAAGTTCTACAAAAACCTTAAGAAGCAAAAGGGTTCTAGATTTAATATTTGTTTTTTATTAATTGTTTGAAAAAGTACCATGGTGTCACGTAACGTGACGGGGAGAGCTAAGGCTGGATGCATATGCAATTTGAACAGTTTTATTTAAGAGAGGGTCAGGCAGTATAATCCCAAACATGTAATCCAATAGGGTAATCCAAAACAGGTGAGGGTCAGGCAATCATGCAAACAGAACAATACAGGGCGAGGCAGAATGCGAAGTCAAGGTCATGGGATAACGGGGTCGATACACTCAACATGAAACATAAACTATGACTATGAACTGGTAGCGGAAAACCAGCGGAAAAATAACAAAGACAAAAACATGAAACAAGGACATTGACAAGTAATACTAAGCTATCTATTTGATCTATTTGAAAAAGTATTTGATCCCCTGCTGATTTTGTACGTTTGCCCACTGACAAAAAAATGATCAGTCTATATTTTTAATGGTAGGTTTATTTGAACAGTGAGAGACAGAATAACAAGAAAAAAATCCTGAAAAACGCATGTCAAAAATGTTATAAATTTATTTGCATTTTAATGAGGGAAATAAGTATTTGACCCCCTTTCAATCAGAAAGATTTCTGGCTCCCAGGTGTCTTTTATACAGGTAACGAGCTGAGATTAGGAGCACACTCTTAAAGGCAGTGCTCCTAATCTCAGCTTGCTACCTGTATAAAAGACACCTGTCCACAGAAGCAATCAATCAATCAGATTACAAACTCTCCACCATGGCCAAGACCAAACAGCTCTCCAAGGATGTCAAGGATAAGATTGCAGACCTACACAAGTCTGGAATGGGCTACAAGACCATTGCCAAGCAGCTTGGTGAGAAGGTGACAACAGTTATTCGCAAATGGAAGAAACACAAAAGAACTGTCAATCTCCCTCGACCTGGGGCTCCATGCAAGATCTCACCTCGTGGAGTTGCTATGATCATGAGAACAGTGAGGAATCAGCCCAGAACTACACGGGAGGATCTTGTCAATGATCTCAAGGCAGCTGGGACCATAGTCACCAAGAAAACAATTGGTAACACACTACGCCATGAAGGACTGAAATCCTGCAGCACCCCTGCTCAAGAAAGCACATATACATGCCCGTCTGAAGTTTGCCAATGAACATCTGAATGATTCAGAGGACAACTGGTTGAAAGTGTTGTGGTCAGATGTGACCAAAATGTAGCTCTTAAGCATCAACTCAATTTCCATGTTTGGAGGAAGAGGAATGCTGCCTTTGACCCCAAGAACACCATCCCCACCGTCAAACATGTAGGTCGAAAGATTATGCTTTGGGGGTGTTTTTTCTGCTAAGGGGGCAGAACAACTTCACCGCATCAAAGGGACGATGGACGGGGCCATGTACCATCAAATCTTGGGTGAGAACCTCCTTCCCTCAGTCAGGTAAAAGTAATTACTAAGTCATTACCAAGTACTAAGTCATGCTTTGCAGAGGGGTCAAATACTTATTTCCCTCATTAAAATGCAAATCAATTTATAACATTTTTGACATGCGTTTTTCTGGATTTTTTTGTTGTTATTCTGTCTCTTACTGTTCAAATAAACCTACCATTAAAATTATAGACTAATTATTTCTTTGTTAGTGGGCAAATGTACAAAATCAGCAGGGGATCAAATACTTTTTTTTTCCCCACTGTATGCTTGCTAAACCAGTGTTGTAATAGCTAACAGCTGAGGGCAATACAGACACACGTGACAGCTTAACGAATGACAGACACGGGGAGGAGACAAGACCGAACCATAAGAATATACACGTGGTTGAAATGTCCTGAATGTCAACAATGTCCATATCGGGCTTGCAGGTGCTGGCGCATTCGCGCTAGTGCACTCTGCTTCAAAGGGAGAAATCATGACACTTGGTGATGTTTGATAATATTATCTGATCAATATTGATGGGTGCATGGTATCTTAGTGGTTAGATTCCCCTGGTTCAAGAATCCTTGCAACCCAGTAGAATATGCTGTATAGAAAGTAGATGGATGGATCAATATTGATGATATTGATGATGGATTGATAATATTATTCTGTACACATATTGAAAACAGTAGCTTTCAATGGTTCCACGTGTAATTAAGAGTTTGTAGCTTCTTAATATGGTTCTATGTGGAACTATTTCATTAAGGGAAACAGCTGAAGAGTTGTAAATAAAAACTTAAGAACCATAAAGGTCTGTGTACTTAGTTTTATAAAGTGTAGTTGTGTACGTTATATCTACACTTTAAGCCCTATACTCTTTGGTAAAACAAACAAACAAACAAAAAAAAAAAAACGTTAAAACCCAGAAGTGTCATTTGATGTTTCCCTTTGAGGAATCCAGTAAAGCCTTTCTGTAGAAACCTATAACAGTGTTTGCTTATCATTGAACAGAACCTCTTTTGGAAGCTAAAAACCATTAATTATCCAATCTTTATTTTCTAAAGCTCTTGCATTAAGAAGCTTACATTTGTAAGTTCAATACAGATCTGATCATGAGAGGACCATCTTAACTGAGATCCTCCATTCAGTCAGAAATTCAGTGATTCAGTGTGCCAGTATAAAAATGCCTGTAGTTTCCATGCTCCAGAATTGATTTGTTGTGGTGAGACCTAACACAGACAAAGTTGGGGGATGAGAAATGATCTATATACTGTATAAAACAATAAAGTGAGCAGTACACCAGGCAGCAGGACAATCAGTTTTCTTAATAATTTCCACAGTGCTTTGATGATTGAGGGAAATGGTCCATACGGACAAACCGAGGCCTGCTAATTAGCCCAATCTCTCAGTTTTTCTGAAAACAGACTGCATCTCTGTCACTCAGACAACTGAAAAGCAGCACTGAGCTAAAGACAGTGGAGATTTCATCCCTCCAATGGGACACCTGTGTAAGTAGTTTAAGTAAGGATTAATACACAATGGGACATGCTGTTAAATGAAAATAATCAGCGACTAGTGTGATGTAACCTGATGTGAAGCAGAATTATTGTTACAACCCTAAAGTTTATTATTTACTTATAATGGCAGATTTCAAAGTGTTTTATTCCTCTTGTACCTCAGAACTTCTCGCATCAGCCTCTCTTTATTCTCTGTCTTGAGATTAATAAGCCAAATAAACAATACCATGTCACTGAGAACCTGAATGGTGAAAAGTCCACTGTCCTCAATTCACATGACAGAAAATTTACCAACAATTACAAAGCACTGACACTGGATACTCCTTCCATAAATGTTAAGTAAACATTTCTTTACAGATGTGTTGGTTGCCTGGACACCAATGTGGGTAACCAAAGGCTTTGAATTGGTAGCTAAGATAAGGTAACATAATGCAGACACAATTAGCCGAATGCATGTTGTGCTAGCAGGAGAATTAAATGACAGTTACAATTACATGTATGGTATTTAGCAGATGTCCTTATCCAGACCAACTTACAGAAGTGCTTTGTAGACTCTATTAAATACACAGCCTCGTGCTAGTTCACTGCATTGGAGACTAAGAATACTATCAATCTGAAACCCCAGTTGGAGAGGTTTGTCCAGTATAAACAAAAACACAAGACAAGGATTTTTAATTTTCATGTTCATGTCTCTCCCTTGAACACAAATTCATGTTGAACTCATGTTAACACATATGCTAACAGCAATTGTATGTAATATGAGATAGGAAAATTTTGGAACACATTTGTCTTGTCATGTCTTGTTAATTTCCCCTATATACAGTCATGAGAAAAAAATAAGTACACTCGATGGAAATTGTTGGCTTTTTGACATATTTGGACAAGCAGACAAGTGATCCTCTTTGAAACAGTGGCTATTAATAAAGGTGATATATACTTGAACAAAACTACAAGGAAAACTAGTTGTTTCAAGCATTTATTCAACAGAAATCGCAATAGATGTGATATCCTTCTGTGGAAAAAAGTAAGTGCACCCTTGGCCTCAGAAGCTATTGCCTCCTTTAGCAGAACTAACTTCTTGTAGGTGTTTTGCATAATGTCCACCAGTCTCTGACATTGGCTTTCTGGAAAGGTTTTACAAAAACATTTCAATGGCATTCAAATCCGGACTTTGACTATTCCATTCCTTAACCCTCCATTTATTATTTTTGAGCCATTCCTTGGTGGATGTGCTTAGTATCACTATTCTGTTGAAAGATCCATTTTCAGGTCAACTTCAACTTTTGTAGAGAGAGCCTCACATTATCTTCAAGCACTCTTTGAAATGATAATTTGAATCAATGAGTGCAAGCTGTCCAGTCCCTGAGGCAGCGAAGTAACCCCAAACCATAACATTCCCACCACTGTGCTTCACAGTTGGTATGAGGAGCTTCTCCTGAAAAGCTCTCTTTGGTCAGCACCAAACATGCCTGCTGTTTCTGTGGCCAAACAACTCTATCCTTCATTCATCTGTTCAGAGCACAATGTTCCAAAAGGCCTGGTCTTTGCCTATATTCTCAATGGCAAACTGTATTCTTGCTTTAATGTTCTTTTTTGACAGCAAAGTCTTTTTTCCTTGCATGCCTCCCATGCAGGTCAAATTTGTGCAATCTATTTCTGATTGTAGAAGCACACACTTTGACACCAACCATTGCAAGACTTACTAGCAGATCCTGTGATGAAATTCTGGGGTTCTTGGGGACTTTTTTTTTACATCAGACGGTCTTATCTTGCTGGGATGGCCAGTCCTGGACAAATTGGCAAGTTGGCATCGCACACCTCAATAGTCTCAAAGGGAACACCAGACACTAGATATGAAGGGTATAAATGAGACAGGTTTCATCTGCACTCCCTAAGCAGTTTCTAATCACTTGCACCCAATATTGAAAACTTGATTCTAATTTTATGGATTTGAAGGTGTGATCAATAACCCTAACCCATGATGTGCATGGACAAAAGTGTACTTACTTTGTCCATGTGACTGATCTGTTTTTTTTTTTTTTTGTTGTTCTGTTGTTGTTAATTTAAATTGGGAAAATTACTACAAAATGAAAAGCTTATTTAATTTGATAGCGTGTATCACCTTTATTAATAGGCACTGTTTCAAAGAGGATCAAATGTTTCCTTGTCCAAATCAACAAAAAAAAATTATATTTCCACAGGGTGTACTTATTTATTCATGATGACTTTGGAGCAGCTTATGAGCTACAGGGTGTGAATGACTGCTTTGCAGGCAGATAGTTTAATTGGTTATGTCGTTTTTCTTTTCCTTTTTTTTAAATGACTTCCAACGGGACTTCTCTTCGATTTGCTATTTTATGATAATAATAACTTCCAAAGTTTTTCCTCTCAGGAAAAATACATAGCTTGTTTAGTAGATATATTTTAGGTGGACAGCTGGGGGAGAAACAGTTTTATATGTTGCTTGTGGGCACATCTAACATTGATGCACTGACTCTTCTGTATTAGACTAATCTCTCTCTCTCTCTCTCTCTCTCTCTCTCTCTCTTTTCCATCTCTCCCTCTCTCTCTTTCTTGTCTCTGTCCTGGAGATTTATGGTGTAGTTGATGTTTCTGAGTGCTTGTTTTGGCTGCACTAGACCAGTCTGATTTTGTGCGCAGGTGCTAGTGTTCACTGCTGCCATATGCACTATTGTTCAGTAATGAATGAAGCAGTTTGCTCCTGCCACTCTATTTCCGCTGCACCTCCACACAGCTGCTTTCAAATAGCTTTGATATACTAGCATTCACATGGGAATGCGCTGCTGTTTTATTCCAGTGCCTTAGTGCATTCCTCACATTACTATTCACCCTCAATCCAGTGTCATATTAACAGATTAAAATGCAAATTAATATGGTTTAAGGTGTCGCTTGATTGTAGATTGAGTGATCAGTTATGTTCCAATTCAACTGAGCTTCCCAGCTAAATTTCTCAAGAGAATTTATGTAGTGTTGCATTCCTGGAGCTGAAAGACAGATACGCTGTTATGGAAGTTCCCTTTCTCGTCCATTTTTTAACCCTTTTCCTCATATAAGATGAATGTTCACAGATTGAGGAACAAAAATCTTAATCTTAAAAAATTTACCTCCTCAAAACATGGCAGAATTTCAGATCGAACCAGGTTTTTGAGAACTAACATCACCCTTTTAAACCCTTCTGTGATTAATGAGTCCATTAATCACACTGTGCATTGAAGGTCAAGCGTTTCTAGCTATAACAATAAAGATTGTATGCAGAATTTCTGTTTGCATTAGCTGTATTGAATTTCTTTAGCTAAAGTTCAGTTCAGCACAGTGCAAAATTCATTGTTAAAGTTGACGTTCAACAATATGTTGTAGAAGATTAATTACTTCAAAAGCCAAACAGGAAGTAGATGTAGCATTTATAGATATATGTGTGTGATGAATACTAGTTACATAAGGAAGAAAATGCAATACTGGCCTGGGACTTGTATTGCTACTGCCTAGATAGCAAATGAGTGATGGCCCAGGGCCAGCCTGCATATTCATCTGGCCCACATCTGTGCATCGATTGACTGTGATACACTCATCTGAATCTGGCTGCTAGAACAGTCAGAAGTCGAACTTAATAATATCATCTCTCAGCCATTGTATCAATCAGAGCAAAATATAAATGCCACACATGTGTGAGTAAAGGGTCACCTGTCTGAAAGCCTATGTGAAAGCAATCAAAATCAAATTAGATTGTACATTACTGTATGAAATTTATATTATTTTAACCTGAATATTCTTCATGTTAACTAAGGGGGAAAAAAACATTTGGGGTGTGTTGTCATAGGAAAATAATCATGAAGTGCACCCTGCAGTGTTTTATTCGACTTATACTGTACTGATTCACCAACAATGAAATTTGTTATTTAACTCATAGTCTAATCAATGTCATATCCTGCTTTTTAAATGTTTATAGTTACATTTACTGTTACATCGACAAGACAAGTATGTTTCTGTTGTCACAAAACACTTGCAAAGTGTTTAACTTCTTTGTTAAACGACACCTTGTTTATCAGTTTAAGTCCCTGTGAATGAGTCGTTACTATAGAAAAGCTAATGTATTAGAATGAGCACATTAATTTGATCGGAGCTGCTGTTATAGAACATGAAAAAACATGATATGACAAATGAAGTTCGAGAATTATAATTGTAACAGTAGACAGCTAAACCCTGCCACTGTGTGTGCTGGTTTCTGGGGAGTTTATTAATATCAAATCTCCATATTTCCCCAGATGATATTAAAGCTAATAAAAAGACATCCTTGATAGCAAATTGCCTCTCAGAAGTCAAATAATTTATTCATGAAAAAGGGAAAGGTCTTGGTATAAATACATTAATAGAAACGATTGGCATGGCTCGCATTGCAAAGTAAACCAATTTCCCTAAGGAAAAAAAAAAACTAAACTGTACAGATAGCATGCACAACATATACTGTATAGATATAGACATGTGTGTGATTTACACTCATTACACCCTCTTATTTTTTTTTTTTTATTATTTCATTAATTAAAGAGGTACCACACCCCAGAAGGGTATTTTTTTTCTTTACGTACACCTAGCATTATAATATTTAAAAAAACAAAAATACAGTATTAAAATATTAAAATATTAAAATATGCAAATAATGCAACAGATCAGTAAATTTGTGCTAATTCACCAAAAAAAAAAAAAAATGTTCAGCACATGGAATGACTATTATCATTGTTATTTTTTTTTGTTTTTGTTTTTTTTTTGCTGTTGTTTATTTTGTTTTATTTTGATAACATGCATTATTATATTTTACATTATTACCTATCTTTTTTTCATGAAGATATTAAAAAAGCATTAAAACATGCATGACATGTCCAAGGTTAGTTTCTTCCTGTGAATTTGGATGAGGTAGTTAGCTATTTAGTTGTTTAGTTGCTACCTTTAGACATATATTATATTTCAGGGGATCGAACTGAGTATTTGGAAGAGTACTCTTGAAAAGCTTAAAAATATTTGAATAAAACATAGCCATAGTTTAATGACTCCAATTATTTAAACATAAACTAGATACATTTGTTGTAGCAGATCCTCTATTGCTGCTTCTGGAATCACATGCACTTATATCAATTATGTAGCTAAAGGCAGCTCATTAGACCAGAGACTAGTTACAGGGTTAGAGACATTAGGTCAGAAAATCGATAGTTTCACAGACTTTCATAGATTTTGCATTTTGTTTACCTTCTGTGGTCTGAACTGATGACACGGCATGTTGATGATGAAAACAGAATATTTATAGACGAAGGACCCGAGAAGTGTGTGTCCTTTATCAATGCATCAAAGTCCATGGCACAACTATGAAACAAAAATTATCTCATTCATAACCAAAACTAATCAGTAAATCACTAATTGTAACCACTAAAAGGTAACTTTTTTCACCATAGTCAAATTAGTTGCTTATCTGTCTACATGCTATATTAAAAACCATTTAATTTCTGTAGACTAATTTGATTGGTTTTCTTGTAATTGGTTTCCTCATTTATTTTAATTTACATTTATTCATTTAGCAGACGCTTTTATCCAAAGCGACTTACAAATGAGAGCACACTCACACACCAATGGTAGCAGAGCTGCCATGCAAGGTGCTAGCTTGCCATCGGGGGCAACTTAGGGTTCAGTGTCTTGCCCAAGGACACCTCGGCATGGGATCACCCGGGCCGGGATTCGAAAAGTATCTGCTAAATGAACTAATGTAAAATGTAAATGTGGTTAAGCAGCGTTCTGAGATTATATTTAATTTAACGGCACTGAAATGTTCCACTGTGTGTAACACTTTGCTCGTCTGTGTTCCTGACATAAAATTCCACTTCCTAGTTCGAAAGTGTTCATCATCATCATCAGCAGCAGCAGCAGCAGACATGGCAAACAAACGTTTCATGAATATAACTTTTCACTTAAAATATGAGAGCTCATCAGATGAAGATGTCAGGAATGTTGAAATCAGTGTGCGCTAGCCCACATGCTATAAAGTGAGTGTGGCTTCTATGAGATATTTTCCAGGAGTGGAGCAAAAATATCCAGATCATTTGGCCATATATTGTCTGAAATGTCAGTTACTCAATATTAATTTATTGTGTATAAAACTACTACGGGCTTGAGACTTTGGACCTACACTGAATCGCAGCTATGCCGATATTCAGTATAACCTCACTCTTGCTCATGCGATATTGCTTAAATGCATCTATGTGCGCGACTGTATATTATAATGGATCTTCTCATGCATCAGTGCAATAATGATGTCCTATTAGCTGTGCTATTTCTCTCTTATGCATGAGAAGAGCAAAATCATAGATATTATTGTAGACCTCAGTCTACTTACAATGGTGCCAAACCTTTTGAGAAGGCAGATGAAGCATCAACTGAAGGCAATAAATGACCTTACATTATATTTGGTCATATAAATCATGTGACATATCTATATATAAAGAAACACTTTGACATAGATATTTGGTCAGTATTTTAAAGGTTCAATAAAATACTAAATTCACTGCTACACTGACCTGGGATAAAGAAGGTACTGAAGGAGAGAGAGACAGAGAGAGAGAGACAGAGAGAGGGAGGGAGAGAGAGAGAGGGAGAGAGAGAGAGAGAGACTGAAGATTTCAGTGGATGTTCCAATAAACAGTGTATGCACTTACCAAAAACAGCTCATGTCTAAGAAAGGATAATTTCACCTAGGTACTGTACACTTGTACTTAAAATCTTCTGCTTTAATCATAAAATCCATGACCTTTTAGCCCAAATTGAAATAATTTATTACCCCTCTATCTGGTGAGATCTGATAGGTGGGTTCTCTTTTGAGTCAAGTTCCTCTCAATGTTTCTGTCGCATGTCATCACAGGGAGGTTTTTGTTTTGCCCTTGTCATCTCAGACTTGCTCATTAGAAATCTAAAGCTACATCCAGACTTCTGTAAAGCTGCTGTGTGACAGTGTCTACTATTAAAAGCGCTCTACAAATAAAACTGATTTGAATTTATTATATTGCTAAGAACACTTCTTTCCTAACTGAACCAGACACATCCAGTAAGTGTCACCTTATGTCACTCAAAGGAAGATAAGGTTTTATAACTGCAGAAAAAAGGAACGTAGGCAGGACGTGTGAGTTATTAGAGTAATGAATCATGCGGCATTTATACAGCATTCTACCTAGTGCAGAATTCAGTCCTCATGGGCTGCTCAGTGATGCACTTCACACTTTCACCGTGGAACGCGTTCAAGTGGAATCTGATAACTGGCCCAACTTTACAGAGACAACACTACACTTCAAAGTTTTGGAGTCATACCACTGCAGGCTCATGATTGATTACAGTGAAATGTCAGACTGCTGTCAGAGCTGGTTTCCTCTAACTGCTCTGATGGACTGTAGATGATTCTATTGCTAGGAAATGGAGGTTACACTTCACAGTTGTCCTATCTCTGCAGTATCTCTGGCTCATGCTAGGTCTACTGCTCTGCAGTACGTTAACCTGTAACATCTGTATACACCCAGGGATTTCTCTCTCTATTTTTGTGCCTTTATCTGCGTTCCTTCCCGCCATGAGTCCTATAACATACACAGGCAGGGGGAAGGAGTGCAGAGCAGCAGAGCAAAAGGAATGGAGCTTGAGTCTCATCTCATTTATTTATTTATTTTTTTTGCTGTTTCGGATTTAAAGCAAAGTCTTGCTTGAAGTGTTGACATCTCTTTGTAGTGTGTTTGGTATTCAGAAGCCATCTGCACATACCGATATGAGTGCGAAGCCTTGAGCTGGGAAAAGGAAGCCAGTGCCAGAACTGCCCGACTATGCAGCTTCATCTTTGTATAATGCTAGGGGAAAGTGTGTGTGTGTATGTGTGTGTGCGTGTGCATGTGTGCACTTATACGTTGGTGCTAAACAACACCAACCATCACAATAATAATAATAATAATAATAATAATAATAATAATAATAATAATAATAATAATAATAATAATAATAATAATAGGAGGCACAGTGGCTAAGTGGTTAGCACGTTCACCTCTGTGGTTGGGATCCAAAATTTCCCATACATGTTCAATTGGTTTGATGTGAAGGTCATAGAATATAATTTACACCATTTTCACCCTCATCAAACAATCCAATCAAATAGTGAGCCCCTGTGCCCTGTGGATACGGGTGAAGTTATCCAGGGAAAAAAAAAACACTCCCATAGAAATGATTCATCATAGAATAACGGTGATCAGTCAAAAGAACTATTGATCCACAGTGACCCTCTATTCAATGACAAGTGGACATAAATCATATGTATATAACTGCTGCTCTTCTGTTGTTATTTATATAATGTGCTCTTTTTTCTACAATTACTGATCCTTACTACCTTTCCTGTTTTTTTTTCCTTTCCTCTTGCCATCTTGAGCAAAAACCAATCAAAAATTATTCTATAAAATAAACTTTGTACAGAAGAATCAAGACGTTCTACTCAAAGAGTATAAGAAACTATTTATTGTTATGTATTCAAACAGTACATACTGTAGCAGATCATTTGGCATACAACATCACTCATTTCATAGATTTTATTATAGCCATATGTTAAAAGCTTTTGTGCCAATTCAAGCTTTTTGTGATTGCCTGTACCGCTCCAGTGCCATAATCTGAGCTGACTAAGTGAAGACTAAGTGTTTTCTTTTCCTCTGTATACTGCTGTGCTTTGCATGCACAGGAATAGCGTGATGAGAAGGCGTCAGCATTCATGCACATCATATCACAAATGATTCAGTCATCACTGTAACCAGAGGTCAGAACACACACATACTGTAGATACTGTACACACATTTAGTGAAGAAGTCATTTTGAGCTCTTATATGCACAGGTTAGTTTCTCTAAATGGAAAACATGTTATGATTTCCACATCTTATCTCTTGATTAAGCAACAGCCTTTTGCTACACGGATATGAGAAGTAAATGTCAGTATTTAAGAACAAATGGTAAGAGTACAAATGGTATGTGTATATATATATATATATATATATATATCTCAATCTCTCTCTCTCTCTCTCTCTCCGTGTATATATATGTG
>JAFFST010044902.1:91905-116159 GCA_022414735.1 Noturus placidus | reverse complement strand
ATATATATATATATATATATATATATATATATATATATATATATATATATATATATATACGTAGATTGATTGTAATGCAGAGGGCGTGACCACACAACTGAATGCAGATTCATGTAATTGGATCAGATTGTTGACAAGCAAAAATGATCATAAGGGCTTGTCCAAGACAAGTCTAGGCTTGGTATATTAGAGCAAGGTTTTTTGTTTTTTTTCCTTTGTGTTGACTGGATCACAAGAGACATAGTGCTAATTAGCAATCGACCATGCTTTAACAGTGGAAATTTCTCATTTGGCTTGGTCTTATAAGGTAGATAAGCATTTCACTCATCTGTTTCTCCAGCTTGCTGAAATTTTGTCCCAATAAATAATAACAGACAAATATATAGTTTTCACTTTAACACTTAACTAGCTTTTATTATTTGCCTTACTTTGTACTGGCACACTACATTTATGTTAGTTTTATCCATCCATCCATCCATCCATCCATCCATTTTCTATCCCGCTTATCCTACAGGGTCACAGGGAACCTGGAGCCTATCCCAGGGAGCATAGGGTACAAGGCGGGGTACACCCTGGACGTGGTGTCAATACAATGCAGGGCACAATCACATACATTATCCATCCATCCATCCATCCATCCATCCATCCATCCATCCATCCATCCATCCATCTATCAACTACCGCTTAATCCTTTATCAGGGTCACAGGGAACCTGGAGCCTATCCCAGGGAGCATGGTGCACAAGGCGGGGTACACTCTGGACGAGGTGTCAATCCAATGCAGGGCACAATCACATACATTATTATTATTATTATTATTATTATTATGATTATTATTATTATTATTATTATTATTATTATTATCAGTAGTAGAAGGAGTAGCAGTAGTAGTATTAGTAGTAGTAGTGGTGGTGGTAGGAGGAAACCACGTATGAAAGTGCATTCAAGAACTATAACATAAACACTTGTATTATTCAGCATTGTATTACTGAGACTTAAGAATCAAACAGACGTTTGACATACGCCGCTCAAACATGCAAGTTTTCCTACAGGCCAGGCTATTAAAAAGGCTTTTTGAGGAGGCAGACAGTAACTCAGCTGCTTGATGCCCGTAAACATCTCTAAAAGCATTTGAGAATCTGTCCACTCTCCTGCTAGCCTAAGAAACTGGAGCAGATTACTACTGTGTGGAAACACATATATACATGAAAACTCAATCGTTCAAGCATAAAAGAAAGAAAGCTTGCAGAGTTATTAGCAGGTATATATACGAGTTTATAAAAGGACCCACTATATCCATTTCTCTCAACTCTAATCCAAAAGAAGAAAGAAACAACAATTGCTTATTGTAATGAATAAATTCCTATAAAAGTGTATACAATCTACAATTTATATAAAAAATAACAAATCTTCCAGAGAGTATGTAACACTTACATTTAACAAAAGGTGGCAGTATTGCTTACAGTATCTGCTCCAACCCAAACAGAATTTTGCCTTCTGTTAGGAGATCCAAAATCTATAACATGTTAGGTTATCCATGATTGCATCCATCTAGCAGCCTATATTTATACTTTTAGCACCATCAGGGCAGATTGACATCTTGCAACTAAAGTAGTTTCGATTTTTTTGTCCTATTGATATCTTTTCAGTGTTATACTGCAATATGATTGTCAATGTCAAACATATTTAAGGGAAGAAAAGAACACTGTAAAAAAGGAGCCAGAATTATATCTCAGTTGGCTATATTCCTGGGAAAAGAAGATCTTTTAAGATCCCACCACTGCATCTGAGCACAAAAGGCTTGCAATTGTTTGATATCCATGAGAGCAGAGTATTTTTGTGAAATTGTTTTTAACAAAAGATCAAAAGGTTGTCCATCCATCCATTTTCTGTGCCAACTATCCTTACAGTGTTGTGGGGAACCTGGAGACTGTCCCAGAAAGCATGGGGCACAAGGCAAGGGACACCCTTAACGAGGTGCCAATCCATCGCAGGGCACAATCACACACACCAGACACTTTTGGATGCCAGTCAGCCTACAATGCATGTTTGTGGACTGGGGACGAAACCAGAGTACCCGGAGAAAACCCCCGCAGCACGGGGAGAACATGCAAACTCCGCACACACAGGGCTACAGCGGGACTCGTACCCTCAACCCTGAAGGTGTGAGGCTCTCTCTCTCTCTCTCTCTCTCTCTCTCTCTCTCTCTCTCTTTCTCTCTCTCGCTGTTTCTCACACATCTGACAATTATGCAATCTTTGTATTGGACTGATTTTGCTGGACGCCCACTCCCGGGAAGATTGACAACCGCCTTGAAGCCATTTATAAACAATACTTCTCACTGTGGCATTGTGAATTTTAAATTGTTGGACGATGGCCTTATAACTCTTCCCAAATTGATAAGCAGCAACACTTGCTTCTCTGGGGTCATGACTTATGTAATCTCTTTGTGGCATGATGTAGACACACACCGAAACGCCGCACGTTCTGCTGTTATAGAGGTAGTTCTTCTTGATGATTAACTAATTTCATTAGTAGCATCTGGCTGCTAATTTCTCTCTTAATGATTGTGGAAGTAGGGAGTGTGTTCTCCACAATCTATTTGAATGTTGTTTTACTTTTTGGGGGAAGAATTATTGTATTTTTTGTTATCTGAGGTTATTTGTTTGTTTATAGAAGTTGAGGTGAGGACCACACAGTTATTATTTGGGCCATGATAAATAAAACATGGAATTGAAGGAGGGTGTACTTTCTTTTTCCCATGACTGTATATACAACATAAATATACAGGTGCATCTAAAAAAAATAATATTGTGGAAAAGTTCATTTTTTCCATAATTTAATTAAAAAAGTGTAACTTTCATATAATCTAGATTCATTACACATAAAGTAAAACATTTCAAGCCTTTTTTTTGTTTGTTTTTAAATCCAGTATCTCAAAATTTTAGAATATAGAGTATTTATAATACAGAAATTTCAACCTTCTGAAAAGTATGTTCATTTATGCACTCAATACTTCGATGGGCTCCTTTTGCACGAATTAGTGCATCAATGTGGCGTGGCATGGAGACAGTCAGCTTCTGGCACTGCTGAGGTGTTATGGAAGCCCAGGTGCAGATGACACAATAAACCATCACTGGCAGTGGAAAATTCACAGTGGACTTCAAACAACTTGGATTCTGCGCCTCTCAACTCTTCCTCCAGACTCTGGGACCTTGATTTCCAAATGAAATGCACAATTTACTTTCATCTTCCCTGTGATTGTGTTTGTGTGTACTGAGCCTGACTGAGAGATTAAAGCCTCAGGAAACCTTCTCAGGTGTTTTGAGTTTATCAGCTGATCAGAGCTCTTCTCGGGTCAACATTTCTCTATTATAAATTATTTATACGAATATACTGGATTTTTGATTTCCATGAACTGTAAGACGTTATCATCAAAAATAAAAAAATGTTTTATAAACGTTTCACTTTGTATAATGAATCTAGAATATATGAAAGTTCCACTTTTCAAAGGTCCACAAGTTTTCACATACCTGTTTTTTATATTATATTGAACAAATGAATGAGCAGATTGAAATCAGAATTGAATGTGTGTGCACAATATTATGTGCAGACACACACACAAACAATTAGTAATTGAAAGAATTAAACGAAGAAAGGAAGACACTTGTAAAATGCATTTAGCACAAAGAGTGTATATTAATAAAATTGTTTTGTTTGTCATCACTCCATTCAATGCAGCATATCACAAAAACGTTGGTCCTCTAAAGTAATTGTTTCCATTTGTAGATATTGCTAACATCAATCCAGCACTTAGTGATATGGGACCTGTTTTAAGCTTCCATTCCAGCAAGCCAGTGTGCAGCCACAGGAACCACCAGTTATCATGTATCAGCTTAGATAACTCAGCTTGTATTGCAACTTACGGTATCTATTAGATATTTTAGCAGAAGGAACATAAGCATTTTAAAGCTGCTTCAGCTCTGCATCTTATCTCTTGTAGACAGTGTTGACCCTATGCATGTAATGGATCTGCCTGTCAGGCGTGACTCCACAGGGAATGTTCCAAGTGATAGCCTGTGGTAGGTGTAAACATCTCTTTTTCCCTTCTCTCAAGAAGCAGCCTGACTCAGGATGTGATTTTAATGTACCCAGTGGAGCCAGAAAAGGAAGTATGTGTGAGGGTGTTTTTATATCTTGGTGGGGATCAAATTTCCGACATTTGGCTTGTTCCAAAAGGAAGATGGCTTATTAATTAATTTAACAAAGGTTAAGGTTATAGTTAGAGTTAGACGTAGCTGCATTAATAATTATCAGTGTGTGTGTGTGTGTGTGTGTGTGTGTGTGTGTGTGTGTGTGTGTGTGTGTGTGTGTGTATGTATACTTTCTCATATTACTGAGCAATATGTGCAAAAATTTAGATTTTGGATTGCGGTAATCCTTCAGCTTCATAAGGACCTGGTAATTTGGTATTAGTAGGTATCATTGTTGTTTAGTTACCTATTGAACAAAAAAAAACAAACAAACTGAACTTAGATATGGCACCATAATGTAAACAAGCGTGCATAACTTTTTAATCAGAAAAGACCTGAAACAACAAGGAACAACACAGCTCCACTGCTGAGTTGTCTTATTTCTAAATGACAATAAGAATATTTGAAATATTTTGTGAAATGTTTAAATAACCGGTGCTGACTGGTGTTAAAGGTGCTCATTAAAGCTAAATATTTTACCGACTGTAACCTTTAGTGCACCCATAGATAATGGACTACAGATCATTAGCTTTACTCATGAGTAAGAATACATTCTGACAATATATAAATTTCGTTAGATCAAGCTGATTACTAAGTGATTAATGACATTACTTAAGGGTTTTAGAAACAAGAATGTAAAGCCAACAAATTGGAGTCAGCACGACATGTATGGAATGTTGCCACACAACCAGTGTGGAAAACGCTTTAGTCTTTTTCTGTCCCATTGCATCCTGGGGGATTATGTGTAATATGTTGCTTTCCCACTTAAAATGTTTCTATACTGGTGTAATGGTACACACAAAATCCATACCTTAAGAATCAACTGTCATACAGACCACTACTACTTTATCTATCAGTCTGTACAAGATTTTTTTTATGATTGTTGCAGCCAAAAACGTGTGATTTTGCTTTTTTGTTTTCTTTTGTTTAGCAGTGATGTTTGTTGGTAAACAAGACCTTTTAGCTGACTCATGTACGACGCACATCAAATTGGACTTTGGCTGAATGCACATTGTGATGACGTCTCTTGGGTATGTTGCGATGAGGTCTCATGACGCATCTTGCCCCAAATCTGTGGTAATTTAGAAAAAATACAAGCTCCTGTGAATATTGCAGTGTTTCCTGGATTTTGTGTTACTTTCTGCCGTTGTAAAAACGCTAAATCCTGGAGGAACTGATCAATACATGGGTTTAATGACAGTAAGTTGGGCTGCATATCAGTACATCAACATTTCTAAGCTTTGTTGATCTTAATCACCTTACCAGAATTCATTCTTAGTCCTTATGGAAACATCTAATTCCATACCATTGCCCTAAGCATGATGAAAAACATGATTAAATGGTCATCTTTATCCGTCACCTCCATTGCCCTTTCTTCCTCCTCCTTTCACAACAGAGGAAAATAAAACAGTCAGGTGGCCTGGCACATCTGCTTATTTTTTTTGGCAAACCATTGAAGATGAAACATGCATTCTGAATCCTCTTTCCTATCCCTGGAGACACATTTTCCAGAGGCTTGAGCGGCAGCACAAAGCCAGCCCACATATTTACGTAAATCCATCAGCATTGCCCCTCCAGCAATGTCTCTTGGGCTCTTGACATGTTCAGCAAAGCTTTCTGACAAGCAGAGGCTATTTAAAAAAAAAAACAAATACATAAATAAACAAACAAATAAGTAAAAAATAGTAAAAATAAAAGTTTGGGTTTTGTTTACTTTCCTTTGTCTCTCTCTAGGATGATTACAGAGACAAGCCCTAGTGTGCTTTTCAGACATGAGTTTGAAAATAAATAATGACTTTTTATTGTGTTTAACCAGATGTCCCTGTTCTAAGACTACTTGATTTTTTATGTATTCATTTTATATGTATCCAAAGAAGTCCACATTCATATGTTTGAGATCATTTTCATGTATGTGGAATAAAAATTATATTTTACCTACATGCTGTAGTTAATAATTTCGAACAGTCCTAAAATGGAGCCATTTGTCTGCCTTTGTATGTTGCTGCATCTCAACTGCCATTCTCTTCAGATTACATTGAACAGCCTCATTGATATTTGACTTTTAAAATACTTTTACTGCCATAGTTTGTACACAGAGAAGTTACATGATCAAGATGTATCCCAGAACAGTGCATTTCTCTGTGAGAGGAACCCATACTTGCAATAACTTCCAGTCTGTGAGTAAGTGCCAAAGAAATGGTCTTTGGGCATACTTTGCAGAGGATTCTTTTGATTTTTACCAGTGTCACTTTGAATTTAATCAACAGCACTTAAGATATTGACATTATAAAACAGTTTTAAAGCAAAATGCAAACGTTATCTTTTCACTGCTATTATAATACAAGCAGACACACTTTTATATTATATATATTTTTATTTAAGGAAAACCAAGTTAATTTACATTGTCAAATAGATTTAATGTTAACTAATTTCTTTTTATTTTTCCTCAATTTCTAATGCAGCTCTATCTTGACCAGGTTTTAATTGGTATCTATTTTGTCCCCAGTAGTCAGTAAATACACTCACTTTATCACACAGCAGACAAAAGACCACAGTTGGTTCCACTCCTGCCAGCCAGTAAAATGAATCTGAAGCTACAGTGGGGAAAGGCTCACTGAAACTGGACAGTTAAAGATAAGAAAACATCGCCTGGCCTGTTTCCAGTGTTCAACTTCATAGTTTTAATGAGCCTATGCCCACTGTAGCCTCGGATTCCTGTTCCTTGATGACAGAAGTGGAACCTGTTGTGGTCTTCTTTTGCTGTAACCTGAAGGTTTGTTGTGTTTTCCTAGATGCTTTTCTGCTCACTACAGCTGCTGCTGCATGATTGGCTGTTTGTATCAGTTGAAAGTGTCCAGGTGTCCCTAATAAAGTGGTAATGAGCGTAGTTCTTAGCATGTGTCCAATTGTTGTTTTCCAGTGTTCCTTGGTTAACTAGGTTTTTTTTAATTTATTTTATTTTATTTTATTTTATTATTTTTTTAATACAGATTTCACACAAATGTGGAGTAAATAACAGCAACCCCAAAACCATGGACTCTTTAGTGGCAGGTTATAAACATACAGATTCATTTCACTAAAACAATGGGCAGCTGGGAGTGAGAGAGATCACCCACTTGTGTTCTGTCTCCTAAAGCTTATCAATATGAACAGCCTGCAATATCAAGGCTCTGTCAGGCCAGGCACATTGCAGTTATATAACTTCACTTTCCATCATAAAGACAAGGTGAGGACAGAGAGAGCAAAGGTACAGGAGTGCAGAACAACACTCCTTCCTTGCTGTATATATAAATATTTAAAGTTGACTGCATTTCACTTTTACTGTATTTTAAATTTTTATGTAAAGATTATGTAAGCTCCACTATATAACAGACTCGGGAATATATCAATATTTTTTTACTTTCCAATAGTGACGTATTATATCAATTTGATATCCAAATTGACATGTTTTACCAAAACGCTAACACAGTTATGTTCAAGTATTTGAAAATGTGATATGACTATCTATATTGACAGAAAATTTGGAACAATTAAAAAGGTTCTTTGGTTGTCCATCTGGTAAATGGTTCTACAACATTGTACCTTTAGTTATCCAGTGAACCCTTAAAGAAGTATGAAACTATTTTTTAAAGTAGAGCTTATCCATCCATCCTCAACTGCTTATCCGTAATCGGGTCGCAGGGGTAGCAGCTCCAGCAAGGGACCCCAAACTTCCCTTTCCCCGAGGTCTCCACCCAGCTGGAAGTGCCTGGAACAGCTCCCTAGGGAGGCTCCCAGTGGCATCCTTACCAGGTGCCAGACCAACCTCAACTGGTTCCTTACAATGCAAAGGAGCAGCGGCTCTACTCTGAGTCCCTCTCAGATAGCCGAGCTTCTCACCCTATCTCTAAGGGAGAGGCCAGCTACCCTCCTGAGAAAACCCATTTTGGCCGCTTGTACCCGCGATCTAGTTCTTTCGGTCACTACCCAACCTTCATGACCATAGGTGAGGGTAGGAATGAAAATTGCCCGATAGATCGAGAGTATTGCCTTCCGACTCAGCTCTCTTTCATCACAACGGTGCGGTAAAGCAATTGCAATACCACTCCCTCTGCTCCAATTCTCCGGCCAATCTCCCACTCTAATGTCCCCTCACTCATGAACAAAACCCAGAGGTACTTGAACTTGGGTTATGTTCTCATTCCCTACCCGGAGTAGGCACTCCACTCGGTTTCCTGCTGAGAACCATGGCCTCAAATTTAGAGGTGCTATTCCTCATCCCAGTCGCTTCGCACTCGGCTGCGAACTGATCCAGTGAGTACTGGAGGTCACGGACCAATGATGCCATCAGGACCACATCATCCCCACCATGACTACGCCTCGATATCCTGTCCATGAATATCACAAACAGGATTGGTGACAAAGCACAGCCCTGGGGAAGACCAACCCCCACCTGGAACAAGTCCGACCTTTTGCCGAGCATCCGGACACAGCTCTTGCTTTGGGCGTACAGTGATTGGATAGCCGTAATAAGGGAACCCCTCACCCCATACTCCCTTGAAGAAGTGAGAAGTGTGATACCCCTATAATTAGCGCACACTCTCTGGTCCCCCTTTTTAAACAGGGGAACCACCACCCTGGTCTGCCACTCCTTTGGCACTGTCCCCGACTGTTAAAGAGGTGTGTCATCCAAGACATTCCCTCCACACCCAGAGCTTTCAGCATTTCTGGACGGATCTCATCAATCCCTGGGGCTTTGCTACTGTGTAGTTGTTTAACTACCTCAGTGACTTCCACCACGGAAATTGACAATGATCCCCCATCAGCCTCCCCCTCGGATTCAGGAGTTCCTCAAAATGTTCCTTCCACCGTGCAATTACTTCCTCAGCTGAGGTCAACAGCGTCCCATCCTTACAGTACACAGCTTGGATGGTTCCCCGTTTCCCCTTCCTGAAGTGGCGGGTGATTTTCCAAAAGTCCTTCTCCATGTCCTCTCCGAACTTCTCCCACACCCACTGCTTTGCCTCTTTCATGGCAGAAGCTGCAGCCCTTTGGCCTGTCGGTACCTTGAAACTGCCTCTGGGGTCCTCCAGGATAACACATCCTGGAAGGCCTCCTTCTTCAGTCAGACGGCTTCCCTGACCACCATTGTCCACCGGGTTACCGCCCCTTTAGGCACCTAAGACCTTGAGACCACAGCTCTCCACCACAGCTTGGAGGCTTTGAACATTGCCCACTCAGGTTCAATGCCCCCAACCTCCACAGGGATGCCAGAAAAATTCAGCCGGAAGTGTGAGCTGAAGATCTCACAAACAGGGTCTTCCTCCAAACATTCACAGTTCACCCGCACTACCCATTTGGACTGGACTACCAGTCCACCCTGGTCAACTCTAGAGTAGAATAGAGTCCATCCCCTATCCAGGAGTATGATTGCAGACCCTACCAGATGTAACTGGTAGTGCTCCACCTCCCGCACAAGTTCCAGTTCCTTCACCCACAGAGAGGTGACGTTCCACGTCCCCAGAGCCAGCCTCTGCCGCCCGAGTCTGGTCCGTCGAGGCCCCTGACCTTCACTGCCACCCGTGTAGCAGCCGGGCAAAGCACGAAAAAGCAGTGTGGCACACCCCTCTCCATCCTATGGGATGGGGTCGGGGTAAACTCAGCCACCAGGTGCTTGCAGTTGAGCCCTCCCTGTGGGCCTGTCTCTAGATGGGGGCCGCCGGGTTTCCTCCGGGCAGGGTAACTCCTCCTCTCTTTATCTTTTTTATGAGGGTACAAGTTTGTATAGCTATTTATTACATAAGGTTATTACATATGTAAGTGGTTATTATTGCTGGTATCGCTTGAAAAGTTTTTTTTTATTGAATCTGTGACTTTTACACAGTTGTATTAACAATACTATGGTGGTACTATCATCATGTTGATTCCAGACTGGATGTCTGTTTTTGACCTGGAAAGAGTGTACAAAAGTGTTTCATTGATTTTCTGACCAAGGTTTTTCAGCAGGCAGTGGTCCATTTTTTTTGTTCACAACCTATTGATTAATTGCAATAACCTCCTTATGCAGCTGAAGCAGATGTCAGCTTATTGCACAGAATATGAACTGAAGAACACAAGCTCTGCATTTATGTGTAATGTGAATACATATTTATTCATTCATGCATATGCTGCATGTTGGTATATATTGTATGCTTAAGACTGTGTGTTGTATAACCCCTGTTCACCTGTTTGATTATAATCAAAAGAAAATAACCCGTTGTCCTATGGACTTTAAGTTAGCGCACTTGAGTCCTTTCTTGTCTTTCTTCTGGCTAATTAGAGAAAGAATAAATCCTGAACCTTATTTCCCAATAGTTTCACAGAAGCTTCCTGTGTATAAAATGAAGTCAGATATTAAGCGCAGTCACATCCTGTGACTGTTCTCACTTTGTACAGAGACAGAGGCTTGGTGCATAAAAAGCTTAATCATCATATTAACAACAGATATGATCAAATCCATATAGTCAAATGAAAAACACATTAACACAAACATAAAGCACATCATGAAAACAAAACACAAGCCACATGGCGGTGGTAAATCTCAGTCCTACCTCATCTGTTAATCCACTATCCGAACTCAGCATGCAGATCCATTCTGAAACTAGTGATTCACCACTGAGTCACACAATTCTTCATCTTAGCAAGTAATGACGCCACCTCAAAAGGTCAGCTAAGGCCATTCATCCAAGAAGTCTAAAACTACATGACAGCGATGTGTGAATTTGAAGCTAACAGCAGGTCAGACTGATTACAAACGAGGGACACAGTGTTCTCTTGCCATGCTGCTTCACAATGACTGCTTTTCTGATGCTCAGTGGTTTTGCCTCAAACTTATCAAGACAGAAGGAAACAGCCCTCATTAGTTCTCATTAAGTAAAAGTCTAAGAAATCATTCTGCGGTGCTTTTTCCTTGTTGTTTATTTCAGCCTGATATGCCAAGGTGCTGAGGCAGTGCCATTGCCACATCAGGAATGCCACATGCAATTGTAGTCTGGATGAGTTGCAGTGGAGTCTTAGAACCACTACTGTGTTCTTGGAACTCTGCTATTAGCTGACAGGGCATCAAACTAATAGAGAACATTAGTAAAATTTTATTCTTTCATGTTAACAATACAGTGAGACAAGGAATACAATGTAATAAAAAAAGATGCTGTAACCAAGGACAAAAGCTTTTGCACAAATAGTAGTGTCAGTCATATTTTCTCATACAGTACAAGACAAAGGGGAAAAAAGACGACTGAAGGAACATGAGGTTTAGGGTTGACACATCAGTGGCATGCTCTGAGTTGATTAGTTTCTGGATGATTTGTGGCATTCGGCTGGACTCTCTATTCACTGGTACTTTTCTAATTTATGTCAATCTTTTGTTGATTTTGAATAAAACCAATTGAAGATATCATTAGCTTGTTTTACTGTTATGCTTAAAACTTACAAACACTGCAGGAAGTAATCGTCGTGCTTCTAGACCCCATTGACCTAACATCATTGTTTTGATAAAACTATAGTTGAAATTAAATAGCAATAAACTATCTCTATCTATATACTGTATCTATATACACTCACTTGCCACTTTAATAAGAACACTTGTGCACTTGGTCATTCATGCAATTAATTCATGAGCAGCAGTCTGCGGTCAGAAATGACTTCTTGATGAGAGAGGTCAGAGGAGAATGCCTACATGGATTCAAGCTGACAGAAAGGCTACAGTAACACAAATAACCACTCGTTTCAACTGTAGTGAGCAGAAAAGCATTACAGAATGCACAACACATCGAATCTGCCTGGGGATCCTCCCGATGGCAGATGGAATTTATGATGGTATGGGAGGTTTGCATAGGTGTAAGTGAAAATAGAAGATAGATAGAATGCAGGGGTGTAAAGAGTTTTAATTTCACGTAATACTTTAGACTTTTACATTTCCTTCTCACTACATTTTACATTTCACTCACTACATTATTAAACACTACAACAGCTTACTTACTGCTTAGCATTCAGCTAGTTCGTTTAATCAAGTTTATTATTAATTAAGTTTTAGAGATTAGTAAAAATCTGAAGAATGTTAGCTGATATTTTCCTGCATTCCTTATCTCCTAGGCAAAAGAGGCACTTATTTACCGTCAGTGTCAAAAATCAGTGTGCATGTTGAGGCAGATGTCTTTGCGAAATCTACTTCTTTCATTCTTTAAGTAATTTTAGGAGTTTATACTTTTCTACTTTAGTGAGGAAAATATGGAAATCATGTCTAAGCACACATGTTAGGAAATTGCTATTCAGTGTTTGAGACCCCTTCTAGGACCTTTTACTATCATCTCTAGTTGGAGCAAGAAGAAATCGGGCCTACAGTCACTCATTTATCTCCTATTTTCTGTCTCATTTGAGAAGGAGGGTTGTGTAAATGAAGTGATTAGGCAAATCATAATCAATTAAGTGGATGCCCCTACCTCTGAATGTTCTCCTCATTAGTGAGGAGCAGAAGGCTGCTGTGAGGGCTTGTACAGTGTCTGCCCAGGCACACTCCTGGTTGCAGCCATCTGTTCGTCTCTCATATGAGGCGCTTGAGCAGATTTGAATTTGGATCTTGATATAATATGTAATACTCAGGGAATCTCAGAGTGATCAGTATTTGTTTTGAAAGGGTCATCTCTTTGATAAAAGATGCATTCTTGGTCTAGTACTCTGCCCTCTTGTGGTAATATGTTATAGTGTTATAGCTGGCTGTCTTCTATTAAACTTTAAGTTTAAGTTGCTTGAATTCTCATACTTAGCAGAACACTTTCCCTAAACAACAGATGTCTTAGTTACAAGCATACCAACAAATACCAACATATTAACGATTAAGGATTTGCACTCAAGTCAATATTGTCTCTGTACCCTCTCACTCTGCTCACTCACTTTTTCAACCATGGGTATGAAACCAGACCATGAAACCAAAGGCTTCCAGACATAGAGACAGTTTCTTCACCTTAGCTGTAGCCTTGCTCAATAATGGACAAGACCAATTAACACAAACCTATGTACTGTTTAAATACTGCACTGTATCCTCACAACTAGTGCAGATCCTCTTGTATAATATGAATGATACGGTATGATTTTCTTAATCACTCTAGTTTGTATAGGCTACTTATCTTTCTGCAAGATGTTTGGATTTGTTTAGAGCTCTAAAGTATTACTGTAATTGTACATCATTGTAATCAATACTCATTATCTGTTAAAAGAAAATATAATTTGAGTGTGACCCCATGCCACATGTATGCAAAGCATGGCCAATAATATTAATTCTGATTCTGATTCATGGATCTTACAGTATCTGTATTATATTTGCCATATTACTACATTAAATTAATTATTCTAAGCAAATGGATATCAATTCTTTCTAGGATGTATTCCTGCCTTGTGCCCAGTACCTCTGTAATGCTTAAGCACCTCAGAAGCATGTTGTATAAAGTTGATAGTGCGAGGGTTTGACTGCTTTTACTGCATTTAGCTTCAAACTCTCTATTTTTCATGTTGCATAACAGATCCCTGAACCACAATCATTCATTGGGTTGACTTGCTGGGGATTTAGGTCACTTTAATTCTACTTGAAAGTGTATTAGAAAATAGAGGTGTAAGACATGCCATCTCTCAGAATATCGATGGAACTAATTTGGAAATTTAACAACGTTCAATATGGCCAAAGTGTACTGTAGGTTGTATTTTCTGTGATTTTTCATGTACTGAAGCAGTGGTTACCTGTGCATGATGAGCTTTGGTACACACTTTGCATTTTCTACACTATTCTAAAGATTCTTCCATCATCAACTGCAATTTTGTTTACTAGTGTTCAGTCCAACTTGACGCTGCTGATCTCTGCAATGGATTCTCAGTTTATTTTCCCATCTTTGTTAATGAGAGTAGGTTTTGTTTTCTTTATGGGGTTTCACATCAAAGCAGATGGCAAACACAATAATGATACTGTAATTCAAATAAATACGTGTGATTTAAAAGGCAATAAGATATAATGGCACTGGTTTGTATCTGTATGAATACAGTAGGGATGCAGTGACTCATTCTCTTGTACTACTCTCTCTGAAACACACGCACACGCACACACACACACACACACACACAAAAACACACACACACACACACACACACTCACACTTTCAATATCTCTGTAGCTGGGTTGGAAATATTTTCTTTGGCTCAGAAATGCAGTATTATATGATGAAAGGTGCCCTGAAATAGGAGGCTGTGGCAAAGGCTTTTTTTTTTTTTTCATTAAGAGCCATGTTACTTGGGTTTAATGAACTTCATTTGCTAGTTTTGGATAATTGCATTGCAGAACTTGAGCAAGTCATTTAAACTGCCTATTTCTCTCTTTCTCTCACACACAGACTAATACAAACATGCACAACATCACACTCTCTCACACATCCTTTCATTAACTGCATTCTCTAGTGTGATCATTAAAGTGATGATTGACAGATGGTTTGGACCCTATTCATTCTGTAAGTATTAAGAAGGCCTTGCATGCAATATCGTGGTTTAATTGGATGCTTATAATATGCTCAACGGAGAGGGACCAGGCCTTGCTTTGTGTTTCTCATAACTACAAGAGAATGGGACTGAGGATAAATGACATGGCTATGCTGGCGATGACACTGCATAGTAGGTTTTTAAGGGTCGTTTGTTAATTCTCAAAATATCAGTCTCTGTTGGTTGAAATATGGGAATAACCTGAATGTTTTGTTGTGTGCTGTGTGGATACTGACTAATCATAGATATCCCAGTGAAAATGGGTGATTTTGATGAATCACAACTACATGTCATCCAACAAATCATTTTAGTCCCAGATGAGTTTTAATATCATGCAAGGCATATAGCAATATACGTTTAATAGCACAATCAGATCATAGTGTAGATCATTTACACTAGATGCAAGTTAAAATACTCTTATTTAAAAGCCAGTTTGTTTTCTTTTATTTAACATGGTTCTCTGACACATTCTTAAAGGCATATGCTCTGAGTAATCATCAGGCCAAGCTTTGGAATCAGCCTTGATTTAAAAGCTTTGTTTCATGCAAAGGATTCTAATATAAAACACTTCTGTCAAAATGTCCATGGATGATTAACACATAATATATTATTGAACTCTTTTCTTGCACATGGACCTTGACAGTCTCTGTTTTCCAAGATTAAGACTCCTCATCCTTTTCTTGTGACAGGGTAAGGAAAGGGTGGGGCATGTAAAAAACGTATTCCCATCGAAAGAGTTCATTTATAAGGGATGGCGCATCAGTTATTAGATTGAGGAATTAAAAAGGGTTCATCTAGGCTAAAAACAGCAGCATGGAGACAGAGATGGAGGAGCAGGCACAGATTCCATAAAATCTTTTAGAAATACATGTACCATGATACACTTACCGATACAGACATATAAATTTAGCTATATACAGTTACACTGACAGATTCAGTTACACTGTATTGATCTGGTCATCCATCACTGTTGATTCACACTAAACAGTACCTTAGAAGAACTGCACGAAATTATACAAAGATCGGTAAAACGTGTCATCTCATTAAGTGGTATTTGTAAGCTTGTATGAATGTGAAACAACATCTCAGTTTCTTATGTCATTTATTCTTGGAATAGACCAGAAATAGCTTTGTGTTTGGAACTCAGGGAAGGAAATGATACTGCACCTATTTTCTGGATGTAATGGTGCAGAGGGAGTGAGTGGTATGTGGTTTATATGCATTGTGTAAGTGCATGTGCAGACCTGGGTGTGGATTTGTGCTTGTGTTTGAATCAGGGATCTCTCCATTTCTGATAGCCCGGCAACAGTAGTGAGCTGGACTCTGCAGATTGTCTGATCCTGAGACTTTCGTTTGTGTTTTCTTGAATATATGCAGCACTGTATTCAAAATTTAGATGAGCCTTTAGAATACTTAAGCACTCTGCCTACTGTATAATATTTCCCTCTGAAATATTAGGCTTATGCTGTTTCTTTCAGCCTGAGAGAGAGAGAGAGAGAGAGAGAGAGAGAGAGAGAGAGAGAGAGAGAGAGAGAGAAAAGTGCTAAAGACTTTGTGCGGTCAAACTGAGTTTTATTTCCTTCCTTCACTCAGCTAGCGCTTACATCACTGATGTAGTGTATCACTGGAGTAGAGCCACAGAATCCATCAGAACTCAGAAAGAAATAGAAATCCAGTTAACCACATCTAACCCCAAAATCCCTATAACTCGGGGCCATATTCATGGTTGGTGACTTCAGTTTAAATGTTATGTTAATATAAGTTAATACATGTGGAACATTTATTTTTATTCATAGATGGGAGCTTTATGAATTGATATAGATCACGTCTCTGAGGTTTTCAGGTTTCTTGAGTAGAAGCATCCAGAACAATTTCAATAGAGTCTAGACCACTAAAAATGCAGCCTGAGAAAGTAATAGTGGTTTTCTTTCTTTGCTGTAAAATTCTATACACTGTAAAATAAAAGCGGGCGCATGGTGGTTTTGTGGTTAGCACATTCGCCTCACATCTCCAGGGTCCTGTGTTCGAGTCTCCCTGTGCTACGGGGGTTTCCTCCGGGTACTCCGGTTACCACCCCCAGTCCAAAGACATGCATGGTAGGCTGATTGGCGTGTCCAAAAGTGTCCGTAGTGTATGAATGGATGTGTGAGTGTGTATGTGATTGTGCTCGATGCTCTCTGGGATAGGCTCCAGGTTCCCTGTGACCCTGAAAAGTAGTAAGCGAAGGTAGAAGATGGATGGTAACATAAAAGCAAGATATAATATAAAAATTCAAAACTAAACAAAACGATATATGAATGAGGCTTTTACAGTGAAGCGTTGAAATAAACATCTAATGGGAGTCTAGAATATTGCAGATATGCAAAAGCTTATAAACTAGCACTTGATCCAGCACATCCTTTACGATTTACCTTTTGTTTTTTATAATAATAATAATTAATCAATCAATCAATTTGTATAGCGCTTTTTACAATGGACATTGTCTCAAAGCAGCTTTACAGAAATATCATTTTACATTTACAAGCGACTTACAAAGTAGAGCACACTCACACCCCAATGGTAGCAGAACTGCCATGCAAGGTGCTAGCTTGCCATTGGGGGCAACTTAGGGTTCAGTGTCTTGCCCAAGGACACTTCGGCATGGGATCACCCGGGCCAGGATTCGACCCCACGATTAGTGGACAACCCGCTCTACCGACTGAGCCACAGCCGCCCTAACCACAGCCGCCCTATTTTTTATATTTTGCTGCAACAGTTCCTCATGCACACAAATTAATGAAGATGCTAAATTGAGGTCATGAAATCACATGTGAATGCGATGAATTTCTTTTACATTACATTTTTTATTTGCTATTTTGAGTCAAATGAATCTCAAATGAACAAAATTATGTATTTTTCTTTATTTAATGCACAACCCTATTTAAAAAAATGTGTCCACGGTTTGAAGACTAAGCCGAGTGATATTCCACTCTTACACAATAAGTGTTGTTCATAATTATATTAATTAAAAAAAGGCCATCAACATCAAGCAGTGTTTACAGTTTAGATGCTTTTCCCTACAATGTTGCCCATGCGAAAATAAAAATTCTAAAATATCATTCACAATCTAAATTTCACTATTGTGGTTACATGAAACTGTCAGGCACTAGCACTGGACTGGATACTGCTCTTCACACAAAAACAACTGTGTATGAATCAAGCATTCCAGACAAGACCATTATATTCCTGGTTGTTCCAGTTCATCTCAAAGGTGTTAAGTGGGGTTGAGGTCAGGGTTCTGTACAGGCCACTCGAGTTCTTCCACACCATCTTGGCAAACCATTTCGTCATGGACCTCACTTTGAGTATATGGGCACTATAATGCTGGAACAAGTTTGAAACCCTTAGTTTCAATGACAGGACATTTTCAACACATACACACACATCCTATCCAATTGTGTGCTTCCAACTTTGTGGAAAAAGTTGGGAGGACCCACATATTTGTGATGGTCAGGTGTCCAGAAACGTTTGGCCATATAGCGTATGATAGAAATATTAGTTCAGTACCATAGTATTGGATCTTGAAAGAATTAAGGTTTAATTGGGACAAAACATGTGAGACGAAAACATGTGAGCAGAGAGGGCTAGAGCTCTCAGAATGAATGAGTGCTTATTAAAAATGCAGTGGGGAGCCTGTGAATGTTAAAACATTAATTAAAGAGGGTATATTATTCTTTTTTTCATCCCACCATGCTGGTTCTGCTTTTGTTTTGCCTGCACTGCTAGACTACTACATTCTTTCAGAGCATTTGCAGACTACAGACTAACAGCCTGTAATTTATAGTTATTACAGCCTGATCGTTTTTTAGGGGTTGGGCTTACCCAGGACCTCTTCTGTGATTCTACTTCATTTCTGTCTCTGTCTCTGCCATTAAAACAGACAGCTAATACTTGAGATAGCCGTGTCTTCTGACTGTGAACTCCATCAATTCATTTATGTGCCAGAACTGTACACCTTGTCTCTGTAATAGTTGTTTATTTTTTCCTGAGTGCAAGGTAAAACCTTGCACACGCTTTTCTGCTGTTTTTTATTCATCGCCCATTGACCTGACATTGTGACTCAGGGGAAGGCACAGAACAGTGGGAAGGGAGCTAGAGGAACTGTGGTTGTGGTAGGAATGGATGAGTATGAAAGATGAGTGCTCTGTGCCTTTACCTATCAGTTCTGTATATACCTCCTGCAGTCAGATACAGTATCTCACAAAAGTGAGTACACCCCTCACATTTTTGTAAATATTTGATTCTATCTTTTCATGTGACAACGCTGAAGAAATGACACTTTGCTACAATGTAAAGTAGTGAGTGTACAGCTTGTGTAACAGTGTAAATTTGCTGTCTCCTCAAAATAACTCAACACACAGCCATTAATGTCTAAACTGCTGGCAACAAAAGTGAGTACACCCCTAAGTGAAAATGTTCAAATTGGGCCCAAAGTGTCAGTATTTTATGTGGCCATCATTATTTTCCAGTAATGCTTTAACGCTCTTGGGCATGGAGTTTACCAGAGCTTCACATTTTGCCACTGGAGTCCTCTTCCACTCCTCCATGACGACATCATGGAGCTGGTGGATGTTAGAGACCTTGTGCCCCTCCACCTTCCGTTTGAGGATGTCCCACAGATGCTCAATAGGGCTTAGTCCATCACCCACAGATTCTTTAGCAAGGCAGTGTTTGTCTTGGAGATGTGTATGGGGTCGTTATCATGCTGGAATACTGCCCTGCGGCCCAGTCTCCGAAGGGATCATGCTCTGCTTCAGTATGTCACAATACATGTTGGCATTCATGGTTCCCTCAATGAACCGTAGCTCCCCAGTGCTGGCAGCACTCTTGCAGCCCCAGACCATGACACTCCCACCACCATGCTTGACTGTAGGCAAGACACACTTGTCTTTGTAATCCTCACCTGGTTTCCGCCACACATGCTTGAGACCATCTGAACCAAATAAGTTTATCTTGGTTTCATCAGACCACAGGACATGGTTCCATGGTTCCATAATCCATGTCCTTAGTCTGCTGTTATTCAGCAAACAGTTTGCGGGTTTTCTTGTGCATCATCTCTAGAAGAGGCTTCCTTCTATGATGACATCCATGCAGACCAATTTGATGCAGTGTGTGGCGTATGGTCTGAGCACTGACATGCTGACCCCCCACCCCTTCACCCTCTGCAGCAATGCTGGTAGCACTCGTGCATCTATTTTCCAAAGACAACCTCTGGATATGACGCTGAGCACGTGCACTCAACTTTTTTGGTCGATGATGGCAAGGCCTGTTCTGAGTGGAACCTGTCCTGTTAAACCGCTGTATGGTCTTGGCCACCGTGCTGCCGCTCAGTGTCAGGGTCTTGGCATTCTTCTTATAGCCTAGGCCATCTTTATGGAGAGCAACAATTCTTTTTTTCAGATCCTCAGAGAGTTCTTTGCCATGAGGTGCAATGTTAAACTTCCAGTGACCAGTATGAGGGAGTGTGAGAGTGATGACACCAAATTTAACAAACCTGCTCCCCATTCACACCTGAGACCTTGTAACACTAACAAGTCACATGAGACCGGGGAGGGAAAATTAGGCCCAATTTGGACATTTTCACTTAGGGGTGTACTCACTTTTGTTGCCAGATGTTTAGACATTAATGTCTGTGTGTTGAGTTATTTTGAGGGGACAGCAAATTTACACTGTGCCACAAGCTGTACACTCACTACTTTACATTGTAGCAACGTGTCATTTCTTCAGTGTTGTCACATGAAAAGATATAATCAAATGTTTACAAAAATGTGAGGGGTGTACTCACTTTTGTGAGATACTGTATATGTTGTGGCATGCTCTCAGGTTAGAATTCAATTCAATTCAGTTTTATTTGTATAGTGCATTTCATAATGGACATTGTCACAAAGCAGCTTAAGAGAAATATATAAATTTCAGATCTAAATTTTGATCTAATGAATTTGTCTCTACTGAGCAAGCCAGAGGTGACGGGGGCAAGGAAAACCTCCTTGAGATGATATGAGGAAGAAACCTTGAGTGGAACCAGACTCAAAAAGGAAACCCATCCTCATCTAGGTGACACCGGATAGCATAATTATAAATAAATCTCTTCCATAATTGTGTGCATAATGATAAAACAAAGAGTGCAACTGTGTAATCAGGAGATTCACCACCGTCTCAACATGAAGTTTATTCTGCTAAAATCATGAACTTTCCACCAATGGAGACCCAGGCGCAAAGTCTGTTTGTGCAAATGTAGTCCAAAACTGTCATCACAACTGCAGTCCCAAGACATCGCACCAAAACTGCCCGCATCAAATGTAGTCCAATGCCATCTCAATTGCTTCCAAGTGTAGTCAGGATGAACATACGGGGCCATCCTCAGCAACAATGACTGGCCTCCAAGCAACGAGAACTCCAGAAGTAGGGCACCAGGACAGTCCAGACCGGCCCAAAAAGCAGAACGGGTCAGGCCCACTGCTACCCCAGAAGCAACACATGTAGAGCTTGTAAGTGTGATGATTAGATGTTGGTATCATCCAGTCTTCACAGGTGTTGCTGTCATCTGTAATCTTCCTAGAGGCTGGTTCTGAGCTGGAGCTGGTACAGTCACTAATTACCTCGGGATAGGCATCCCAAGGTAAGAAAAGGAAACAAATGGATAAGGATTAGCTTATCTTCAGTTCATTAAATTTCAGGCAGAGATGACCATGCGCATTTGTTACCATTTTCTCATAGAAGACTGGAGTACCAGTTTATGAGATGTTTCATAATCAATATGGAACTTAACAGGTAACCAGTGTAGAGATGATAAAATTGGGGTAATATTTTCACAATCTGGTAAGCACTCTAGCAGCTGTGTTTTGGACTAACTGTAGCTTATTTATTGAGGAAGCAGGACAACCACCTAGCAGTGCATTGCAATAATCAAGTCTTGAGGTCATGAACACATGAACTAGTTTTTCTGCATCATTTAGAAGTAGTCTTATTCTCAGTGCTCCCTCTGTCGTCACTGTCTGATTGAGATATGGTCCTTCACTGTAGTGTCAGGGGACCCCTTTAAACATCCTCTGCTTAATGCCTTAATCAGCCCCCTGCTGAGGCTCTCAGGACCCCTGGAGAGGGCTGAGAGTGTGCCACACAACACAAAAGAGGCCATGTGTGTGTGTGTATGTGTGTGTTTGAGGGCTTTGTGGCACTGTGGAATGCTGTTGGGCTCATGGTGATTACCCTGACCAGGGGTTCAGTATTGTAGCGCTGCACCCAAGCACCTCACCTTTACAAGGCCCCCTGCTGAGAACCAGCAGGATCCCAATGCAGCCCCGCCAATCATGGGCACTTACAGTGGGCACAAACATTTATCTCAACCACTTAAACAGTGATACGTACACTGAACACACAAAGCCACACAAAACGTGACATCGCTATTCACTGCTCTTTGAGCACACAAAGACATTTATCACAACCACTTAGCCAGTGAACACACCCTAAACACACACACGTGCATGCGTGCACACACACACACACATACACACACACACACACACACACACACACACACACACACACACACACACACACCATAAAAATGGCAACAAAAATTCATAATATATAACTATTTCAATTACCGAAATGCGTCACAAACTCCTAGGAACAAGATACATAAATATTGAAACTAAGAGAAATCAAAAAAAGATAAACAATCCAGTCATAGATTTATTTATTCAAATCAGATATTCCTCTTGTATTTAAATGACAATATTGTAATATTAGTGTTGTAATTCAATGAAAGTGCTCAAAATGTCATCGTTTTTTTTTTTTTTAATTCTGTGACATTTCTGTTGTAGAAATATTTAACAAACGAATCAGCGAGCTAACATTAAAGACTTTCCTGACTACTGCACCGCCTTTCGTCATATGATCAATCAGTCTTTTCCACTTTTCTTCAGTGATTCTCTGATAGACCTATTCTGGACCAGGTTAGACAGCTTTAAATCTTTTCCATCTGACAATTTGGTATAGAATTGTATAGAATAGTATGACCTTTTTTTGTGAACTTTGTTATTGGATAAATTGCTTTGTACTTTGGGTTGGGGTGTGGTAATGTGCTCGAGGTAAAAAAGTGACTCTTTTCATGAATAACGTGCTATCTTTATCTGGCTCAGGCGGCCTGTTCTGTTTCTCTTCTGATGCAAATGCAATGCAAAATCGCTGATGTTCTCCAGCATCTTGGTGGTGGGTAACTATGTGTCTCCCCCATTGACACCCATGTCCTTTAGACTGCCCTCTGGCATTGCTCAGCGACTCTCCCTCAGTGGTTTGTTCTGGTCCAGATATCCAGACACAGACACTGGTCCTCATCCACAAAATTCTGATGTCAATATGTGTTGCTCTAATGTGTGTAGTACTTGTACAACTGGCAGAACATCCTTTTCGGTCTGTAAAGCTGCTCCTATGCAAAATTAATTATATTCTTTGTGCGTTAAAGATGGGGTCAGTTAATTTAAATTTAGAACACTGAGAAATATTGGCAGATGTTTTCAAATTCTTGCAGCTGGGTGGAAAAGCTTGGGTAAATTTTACCCCATGTTTTATTAAGTAAGATTTAACTTTTTAACTTTAATTTAAACTTTTTTTTAACTTCATTTTATTAAGTAATATCTGCAATGAAATGCAACGTAGTAATGTTTCTAGTTCATCAGTACATATCAAAAATGTCAGTTTTACATAAGCCTTTATTTACACACAGTAAGTGGCTTTATTACTAATATTACTAGTTACATAGGCTAAGGAGCAGTAGCTTACTAACTATACATGGCTAAATTAGCCACAAAATTTAATGTTACATAAATATTATACAAAGGGTCATAAGCTATATATTTAGAAGTACATGTATAACTGACTCTGATTGTAGCATAAAATAGCATACTGAGTAGTCATGCAGAGGTAACTCTTTTAATTCATCTAAGCTAGCTGCTATGCAAACTCACTAAAGGATGGCAAATAGCATTAACTAGTTTGTGTTAATTTATCCACAATTGTGCTAGCATTAATTGACATTTGCAAATGTACTGAAACTATATTAGCAAAATATCTCTTAACTTAAATATCACACTTTTGAATGTCACATCCTGTAAATATCCAGTCTGACAAAAAATCCAACTGAAAAACTGAACCGGCTTCCATTATGATTACGTAATGCACATGTTTGCATGATCGTTATTTAATTGGATATATATATGTGTGTGTGTATATATATATATATATATATATATATATATATATATATATATATATATATATATATTCAGCAAAAAAAGTAACATCCCTTTTTCAGCAGACTGTAGTACAGGGGTGCACACACTTTTTTGACTTGCGAGATACTTTTAACAAGGAGATCTACCTACACTAAAAATGCGAAACATTTATATATATATATATATATATA
>JAFFST010044902.1:62258-77900 GCA_022414735.1 Noturus placidus | reverse complement strand
GATGCCCCCTGGGCGCCTCCCTAGGGAGGTATTCCAGGCACATCCAACTGGGAGGAGACCTCGGGGAAGACCCAGGACTAGGTGGAAAGACTATATTTACAAACACCTGTATATTGAGTGCAAAAAGTATTTTTTATTTTTTATTTCATTCATTCATTTATTTAGTATTTAGAGATTGTGGGATGTTTGGTTGAATTTTTTTTTTTAAGATGGCTTTGCCTGTCAAATGCAGCACATTCATAGGCATAATGATATTGATTGCATATGAGCATATGCACTCTATACACGCCTTGTCTCTGAAAGCAATAAGAGCACAGAGGTTTCTAGTGGTGATTCATCTTCTGACGGCAGAGTCCACAATGATTTATAACAGCCAACTTTATTGAACCTCATAATGGGTAAACAAACCAAAATGCAGCATCCAGGAAATATAGAAAGGTGGGATTCTTATCAGTGGTGGTTCATCCATAGGGGCACGCACCAGGCACCATCAGTCTTTCTCATTTACAACTCATAACATTTGAAATTCAGTTGAAATACTAATGACCTCTTTTGGGTTATCACATTTAAAAAAAATACTGCGATGTGACAGATATAAGACAACATTACATTGATTTGCTCACCTTACTAGATGCCCCACTTAGCACCACAGAGTTATTATTGTACCTATTCTATCAACTCTCTACCTATTATGGGTTTACTCAAAAAATTCACTAGAGTAGCCTTTATAATTAGTCAAGTGTGATAACCTTTCAACTTAAATTTGTTTGAGGCTATGTCATTATTAATGTCATCCTGTCCCACTAAAATCTATGGTCACAAACATCTGCTGATTCTGTTGCAAGTGAGTAGTTATCCAGCTATGCTAATTTAGTTTTTTTTTTTTTTTTTTTTTTTAAATGTAGTAATATTTTAAAACAAAAAAAATAATAATTCAAATGACAATTTAAATTTAGAATGAAAGAAATAGAATACATTGGAAATATAAATTGGATTTCCCACTAAGTAGTTTAATAACTGTTGAGCACTGCATATCATGGGTTTGGCATTTAATAAAAGAGAAATAGAATGAAAACAAATAAAGCAAGTACACATGTTTTAAAAGTATAGCTTAATATAAACATTTTATTCAGTGCATTTGGCGTATACAACAAATAAGAAACAACTGGAAGGTAATGGGCATAGAACCCTTAGGGACATGGTTTTCTGGTTCATCCCTGGTAGAACATGTAATCCAACATGGGTTTAATGCACATAGCCTACATCATGCAGCTCTAGTCCTCCAATTCCAATGTGTCCCATGCAACAGATATGTTCACCTAAAAAAATACAGAAAAGCCCAGAAACAGACAGCCAAGAGAGTCCCCCAAAGCGATTTTGATTAAATTATGTTTTCAGGGAGAAAGAGTACATACAGTAGCCCAAAAAAAAGGGTCTTCATTTGTACACAACTTGGGTTTGTACATGCCCTGTACAAGAGAGTTTACTTTTTTCTTTTTCTTATTTTTCAAGATTTTTTTTTCACTTTTACAAATAAGACATATAAAATGTGAAGCCACCTAAAATTCCACAGAATTTCTTTTCTTTATATAGAAAACCATCACCACAATAAGCTACTCATACACGAAATGGAGTCGGGGGTTTGAGGTGAGATATGTCCTGGCAGTCTTAAGTACTGATGACCAGGTTCAGAGAAAAAAAAAAGAGAATAGATATGAGCAGGCAAGGCAGACACTAGAAAGGGGCTGTAGACAAAGACTATGTAACCCAAAGAGACAAGAAAGCAAATGCATGTCAACAAAAGCACTTTTCCAGAATACTGTGCCCTCACCTCTACAATGCAAGCAGCCCACCTCAAATACCTTTCTCAGAGAAAAAGGTAAATAATTACCATTAAAGTCAATCTTTCCCTGTCACGGCTAGACTTATTAAAGGGACTTTCTTACACTTCTTTCTTTGGTGTGCTGGAATCTCTATTTACTGATAGAACCATGAAGAACATTGATTTTTGAAAATGGTGAGCAACACAAAGGACAGAGAAGGAATAAATGTTGACGGCTAATTCAAACTGTTAGTAGACCGCATTAAGTCGCATATGCTGAATCTGACAGGCTGCACTCTACCTTTTTTTGTGAAGCAAGCAGAATATAGGCTTTAAGAATTCCATAGTTGAGAGGGCCAGTCTTCTGATTCAGTGCATTCATGTACAGTCCAGCTAGTGCCTGCCCTTCTGCATGACCACTTCACACACAGGAAACACGAAGGGCAATGGGGTTTTCTCCACTGCTGAACCGAAAGTAGTCACAGCCCTTTCTCCCTGCCTGGAACTTTTAACAAGGACATCACTTGGTTGATCAGGCTCTAGATATGTCATCTAGTGATTCTCAAAGACCAAAACAAGCCAAACCAAAACAAAAACCTGACTCAGTTTGGTGCTAGAACCAACCTGAGAGGGGCTAATGCCCTGTAATATCAAAGGCTACAATTATCAATGTTTGCTCATATGCAAGATGCTGTTACTGTGGTGAAAAAGTAAAAGTCTAAAAACTACAGCAGTCTAATTTCAAAACAAACCAATCAAAAGTCACCCTAGGTTGAGAGAAGGTGTTTCTATGTCAGCCGTCTTTGTTTTGAACCACCAAAAGTATCTATTTTGTTACATTTATTTTTCTTTTGGAGAGAAGTGTGCGTGAAGTCACGAGCATCCGGAGATTTTGGTGAAGGCGTAGGGTAAGCGGGCCAGAGCAGCTGGGCTACGTGGACTCGTTCTGACTCACAGCCTTGCCTCCATTAAGGACAGCTGATGCACTCCGGCTCTTAGTTGGTGTACCACTGCCAGAGCGCGAGAACTCAGTCAGGTCATGCAGAGAGGGCTCCCGATACATGGTCACTGCAGAGAAACAAATTAGGAGAGAGTATTCTTTACTCAATGAATTCCACCAATATTACAGAACAACCAGAAAAATCAGCATTTAGAGCACTGTGACAAACGTTGAGTGTAAAGACATATGGCCACAGAGCAAGACTGCTGCCAGTACAACTGTCAGATCATGTATTTATCAGAAGCTCTCTGCCAAGAACAGTGTGTTTTAACGGCCTGTCTACACATTAACAGAAACACTTATTTTTAAGTGAACTTTGTACCACCCTCTTTGCAGGCAACATATGTTGCCTAAGCTGCTGGCTTCAGAAGCACAGTTATATCTATGGAAAACTAAAGCAGGCATGTCCAATCTTATCCACAAAGAGCCGGTTGTGCTGTACATTTTCATTCCAATGAAGCAAGAGTCATGGCTCCTTATTCACCTATAATTAGTTCATCTAGGCCTTCAGTTGATTATCAGGTGTGGATCCCGCTTAGTTAGACTGAAAAAACTGCAGCCATCTGCAGGCCATTTGAAGATAAGATTGGAGACCACTTTAGAGCACTGCCCTAAACTACAATAGACATGGACTGATCTTCTAAACTATGGCTGCAGCACTAAAGAAGACTTCCTTTAACCACAGTAAAAGCTGCCTTCCCTTCAACATGCAATCAATACAGCACTTCAGTGGAAAGCTGTTAGAATCAATACTTCATGTACTAGCAGGGCTGCAGGGCAACCGTGCATGGAGCTGCTCTCCAGGGGATGTGGAGGAGACAGCAAGACTGGATGCTCATCATTATCAGTGCACTTAGTAATGATGTCTGTCCACCATAGCATCATTAAGATTAAGTCATATATACTACTATTGGTATGATTCTGAGTGTTAGAAAAAAAGAAAAAGCCTGCTAATTAATGGCTGAGGTGTAGATGGCATCCTCTGAAAGCACTTTTCTGGAGGTTTTTCATAACCGGCGAATTGCTTGTGCATGTGAATACAGACATAGTGCAGAGTGGCAGAAGATAGATCAATGCATTTCTTGAAAATGAAGGTGTCTAAGAGCATCTTCAATCTCCACGCTCAGTGATTCTTTCATACTCCATGTAGAGAGAATTCATAATAAACTTCATGCTGCAGAACTGTGACGGTTCCTTAATTGGTCCTCTGGAATACCAGCATAGTGAAAATTCATTATATGCAATGTGCACGTTTCTGAAAAAATATCCTAAATAATTGTTTTTGTTACAATTCAGTATATAAAATCAGAATAAGGAGATGATTGGGTTACGCATGTAACCCTGTTCCCTGAGAAAGAAACGAGATGTTGCATGAGCTTCACACTGTGGGAAGCACCCTCACGCATGACCGGTATTTAAAGTCTGTGTTAAATCACACCTATTTATAGGCCTGCCATGGTCAGGTGATGTGGCATTTTGCAGGTCACATAATTATAAAATGATGCCTGTAAACAATGTCATCAGCCTATATTATCTGAAGCGAAGACACGATTCACAGGCATGCCTCATTATGACAAAGCTATGCATCACCTCGTTCTCTTCTCAGGGAACAGAATTACATGCATAACCCAGAAATTACCTTTCAAAGGGAACTCGATGTTGTGTGAGCTTCACAATGTGGGAATGAGTATACCCACTCTGTCATACTAAGAGAATGGCCTGTTCAAAAAGGTCTGAGCCTGAGGGTCACTGCAAGACACGCCGCAGCACACACCTCCTGAAAGAATACCCCTTTGTATAAAGCCTTCAAGGATACTGCATATAAGCAACTGCATAAGCAATAGAGATTTGACCCACTATCCAATTAGAGATGTGCCGCTTTGACACAGCATCACCTCTACTGTCTCCACCAAAGCAGACCAGCAATTGCTCCGACCTATGCCACTGGCTGGAGCAGTGGACATAAGTACAGAGAGGCCTTAATAGACATGGTAGGTGCAATTTCCCTTGTTCCGGTGTGAGTCATGGAGGAGGACAGAAAGCCTGCAACACTACTGGCTGGGCAGCAGACGTAGGCAATTTATGAATAGTATTTGGCCTAGGATATACAGTATCTCACAAAAGTGAGATACCCTCACAACACTGAAGAAATGACCATTTGCTACAATGTAAAGTAGTGAGTGTACAGCTTGTGTAACAGTGTAAATTTGCTGTCCCCTCAATATAACTCAACACACAGCCATTAATGTCTAAACCACTGGCAACAAAAGTGAGTACACCCCTAATTGAAAATGTCCAAATTGGGCCCAAAGTGTCAATATTTTGTGTGGCTACCATTATTTTCCAGCACTGCCTTAATGTTCTTTAGCATGGGGTTCACCAGAGCTTCACAGGTGTGCCACTGGAGCCACTGGAGTCCTCTTCCACTCCATGATGACATCACGGAGCTGGTGGATGTTAGAGACCTTGTGCTCCTCCACCTTCCATTTGAGGATGCCCCACAGATGCTCAATAGGGTTTAGGTCTGGAGTCATGTTTGGCCAGTCCATCACCTTCACTCTCAACTTCTTTAGCAAGGCAGTGGTCATCTTGGAAGTGTGTTTGGGGTCGTTATCATGGTGGAATATTGCATACTGATCATGCTCTGCTTCAGTATGTCACAGTACATGGCATTCATGGTTCCCTCAATGAACTGTAGTTCCCCAGTGCCGGAAACACTCATGCAGCCCCACCACCATGCTTGACTGTAGGCAAGACACACTTGTCTTTGTACTCCTCACATGGTTGCCACCAAACACGCTTGACACCATCTGAACCAAATACGATTATCTTGGTGTCATAATCCATGTCCTTAGTCTGCTTGTCTTCAGCAAACTGTTTGAGGGCTTTCTCGTTCTAGGACGGCAGCCATGCAGACCAATCTGATCCCTCACCCCTTCAACCTCTGCAGCAATGCTGACAGCACTCATATGTCTATTCATTGAGGGAACCATGAATGCCAACATGCACTGTGACATACTGAAGCAGAGCATGATCAGTATGCAGTATTCCAATGAAAGGTGGAGGAGCACAAGTTCTCTAACATCCACCAGCTCTGTGATGCCATCATGGAGGAGTGGATGGGGACTCCAGTGGCAACCTGTGAAGCTCTGGTGAACTCCATGCCCAAGAGGGTTAAGGCAGTGCTGGAAAATAATGGTAGGCACACAAAATATTAGCACTTGGGGCTCAACTTGGACATTTTCAGTTAGGGGTGTATTCATTTTTGTTGGCTGTGTGTTGAGTTATATTGAGGGGACAGCAAATTTACACTGTTACACAAGCTGTACACTCACTACTTTACATTGTAGAAAAGTGTCATTTCTTCAGTGTTGTCACATGAAAAGATATAATCAAATTTTTTCAAAAATGTGAGGGTGTATTCACTTTTGTGAGATACTGTAGGAAGGCCTTGGGGCAAAGTCAAGGCCGGAAGGGGCAACAGAGCGCACTTGTAGATTTCCTACTCACTTGAGTAGGAGGGTCTGGCCCGCCTGAGGGGCCAGACCCACAGTTTGCATAATTCCAGCTGAGGGTGATAATCAACCCTCTGGCTTGAGACAGTAGATCCAAGCAAATGTGAATCTCCCAGGGAGTGCGATCTAGCAGGGATGTTATCTTCCAGAACCATATTCAAGCTAGCCAATAAGGTGCTACTAGCAGCAGTCATAGACAGTCTTGGCAAACTCTAACTAGAAATTGTGGGAGCAAAGAGATCAGGAGACCTTGGCCACATGTCTACCATGGTGTCCATTTCCAATGATGTGGGAGGAGTGAGGGTGACCCACTGCATGCAGTGTGTTGTCTCCTTGGAGGAAAGCACATCCATTTCCACTTGGCCGAACCTCCACAATATGGACTTCACCACTTGTGGATGCAGCCTCCAATCCCGGAGCCTCAGTCCCTGCCTCAGCAGGATCTCCGTCCCTACATTCTGGTTGCCCGGAATGAACACTTGCACTCATTGACAAAATCTTTCTCTCCACCCAGAGAAGAATTAGTTGTGCCTGTCTGAACATGGGGCACAAACATAACCCTCCCTAATGGCTGATATACAAGACCACTGCTGTATTGTCTGTCACAACTAACACATGGTGACCTCTCAACTGAGGAAGAAAGAATTTCAGTGCTAGGAATATTGCCTGCATTTGTAGGTGATTTACATGTATATGCCACTCTAGATGAGGGCTGCTCCAGAGTCCATGAGTTGGACTGCCAACTAAGTCCACACCCCAGCCTGAGAAGGAGGTGTCTGTCATTACAGTCTTGCGATAAGGAGATGTTCCTAGAGTTTGACCCAATGCTAGTAACTGTGGTGAGTTCACCTCAGAACCATGTGGGTCGAGCTCTGAACTGAACCTGGTGACCCTTTTCTATGGTGGACAGAAGACATGGTAACACATTTGGCAGTAGTTTTTTTTTTTTTTTTAGTTAGCATTAGTGAGAGGTTGAGCTGTTGGTGCCTCTCCACAGGTTATAAATATGGCAGATGTATGGTTTTCCCCAAAAGTGTGATATTTCATCATGCACTTCTGGGGAAAAGGGGGTGATTTCTGCTGTCTGGGGAGTAAGTGTTCATTCAGCCTGCTATGATCCACTTCCTCTTCCCTGGGCTTTTTATTTATTTTTTATTTATTGGGATTATTTATTTATTTTTTACAGCCCAATGATCACTTCAAGCAGCTTTTTATGTGATTGAGAGCTACTCTCCATTTCTAGTGCACTGGCTCCCCCCTCTGGCTTCTTGGAGTCAAGAGAAAAAAAAAAGCAAGCAAGCCAAGAGTGGAACTGCCTAATTTTTAAACATTTATAATGCTCCTGGGTAAACCATTTTCCCTGCAACCAGAGCTTAGATTATAGTTAGCCAATGTTGAGTGAGTAGATTGTCCTGTATACAGTGGGGGAAAAAGTATTTAATTCTCAGCTAATTTTGTATGTTTGCCCACTAAGAAAGAAATGATCAGTCTATAATTTTAATGGTAGGTTTATTTGAACAGTGAGAGACAGAATAACAACAAAAAATCCAGTAAAACGCATGTCAAAAATGTTATAAATTGATTTGCATTTTAATGAGGGAAATAAGTATTTGACCCCTCTGCAAAACATGACTTAGTACTTGGTAATGACTTAGTATTTACTTTTCATTTTCAATGCCCTGGCTGAGGGAAGGAGGTTCTCACCCAAGATTTGACGGTACATGGCCCCGTCCATCGTCCCTTTGATGCGGTGAAGTTGTCCTGTCCCCTTAGCAGAAAAACACCCCCAAAGCATAATGTTTCCACCTCCATGTTTGACGGTGGGGATGGTGTTCTTGGGGTCATAGGCAGCATTCCTCCTCCTCCAAACACGGCGAGTTGAGTTGATGCCAAATAGCTCCATTTTGGTCTCATCTGATCACAAGACTTTCACCCAGTTGTCCTCTGAATCATTGAGATGTTCATTGGCAAACTTCAGATGGGCATGTATATGTGCTTTCTTGAGTAGAGGTGCTGCAGGATTTCAGTCCTTCATGGCGTAGTGTGTTACCAATTGTTTTCTTGGTGACTATGGTCCCAGCTGCTTTGAGATCATTGGCAAGATCCTCCCATGTAGTTCTGGGCTGATTCCTCACTGTTCTCACGATCATTGCAACTCCACGAGATGAGATCTTGCATGGAGCCCCAGGCCGAGGGAGAGTGACAGTTCTTTTGTGTTTCTACCATTTGTGAATAATCGCACCAATTGTTGTCACCTTCTCACCAAGCTGCTTGGCAATGGTCTTGTAGCCCATTTTAACCTTGTGTAGGTCTACAATCTTGTCCCTGACATCCTTGGAGAGCGCTTTGGTCTTGGCCATGGTGGAGAGTTTGGAATCTGATTGATTGATGGCTTCTGTGGACAGGTGTCTTTTATACAGGTAACAAACTGAGATTAGGAGCACTCCATTTAAGAGTGAGCTCGTTACCTGTATAAAAGACACCTGGGAGCCAGAAATCTTTCTGATTGAGAGGGGGTCAAATACTTATTTCCCTCATTAAAATGCAAATCAATTTATAACATTTTTGACATGCATTTTTCTGGGATTTTTTTTTGTTGTTATTCTGTCTCTGACTGTTCAAATAAACCTACCATTAAAATTATAGACTGATCATTTCTTTGTCAGTGGGAAAACGTACAAAATCAGCAGGGGATCAAATACATTTTCCCCCACTGTATGTGCTAATACAGCCCCAGATCAGTGATACATGGGTACTGCTGCTTGATCAGGCAGTCACAGTAAGACCTAACCTGCTGACCTGCTAAATCATAAGCTCTTGTTGACAGCTTTTTTTGTTTCATCTGGTACTCACTCAAACCAGCTGAGATCTACCCAAGATCTTAGAAGTTACAGCATTACACTGCAGTTGGAGTACACTGCACTCCTGTTCCCATCAGCTTTCCAATATGCTTATAACATACAAAACTCCCATTTGTCAAGTCATTAGTCATTAGTAAGCCATTAATATTTAATAATAATTAAGAATTACACATAAACTCACAGCAAGATAATGTAAAAGAGCAGCTGACCTTTCAAAGGTTTGGGCAGGAAATGTGCAGCAGGCTTGTTCTTCTTTACATGGTTGCCCTTCATGATTTCGCCTTCTTTATTCAGGCCCAGGTACCAGCCTCTGCCTGACTGCTGCTGTCTGTATATCATGGAGGAATATGTCACATAGTAGTTCTCGAACACTGATTCTTTAAATTTGCACTCAGGTGTGAAATGTTCCTGCAGAAGAAGAGAGAGTAAAAGAGGAGAGAGTAGAAGAGGAGAGGGAAGAGTGGGCGTAAGGGCCTTCAACTGACTTCAACAAGAGTTTCAAATCACTTTTTTAGTTCACCAGGTTAGATAGAGGGCTTCTTGTTCAAGGAAGAGGCATAGTGTAGCAACTCAGAGGCAGAAAATATGCATGTAGATGCACACACAAGTTGACACATATACATTTAGCTGATATGATTTCACCCTCTTTGTGAAAGACTGATGCTTTTTTGGTTAACATTACTTTTTCTCTCTCCCTCACTTTTGGATTCCCTTCATCTTACTTCTTGTTCTTACTTTTCCATTCTTTCTGAAAAAATACCTCTTGTGTCTTTGTAGCATTTTATTTTGCAGAATTTTATAACCAACATTTTCATTGCTAACTGTCTTCCTAAAAGAATCAATCCCCTCTATGGAATTGTGAAAATAGGTAGCACTACCTTAACAAACATAGCTTTGTTGAACCTTCACAACCACAGTTCCTCATTAGCACACAGCTTTCTTTCCAACAATATTGATCTAATGCAGAATCGCTACTGCACTGAGCAACAGCCAGTCTAAGAAAAGAGAATGTTGAGATCATAGAGAGAAAAACTCTGCACTTTATTACCTCACATCCTCTCATTTTCTTCTTGGATGCAAGTGCAGAATAAAGTTTAGTAAAAAATTTAATAAACACTATAAATACCAGAAACTTGATCTATAAATATAAGGCATAAACAATACAACGAGCAGTGAGACAAAAGCAAGACAACATGAGAGGTGCACAGCACAACTTAAATACAAGTGCTGATTAACCAAAACATGTGAACAGGTGGTCATATGACGTACAAGTCCGGTCTATATAACATAGCTAAAGGGAGGAGCGACATTCTTTATGAGGCAAGATGGGGGAGTGATGTCCTTTGCGTTGCAAGAGGAGGGGACTGACACATGCTGCATAACAGAGGGAAGTGTAGTGTATAAAATATACATAAAATAAACATTAGGGTAAGTAATAGTATGACAATACTATTATAATAGTATTAACCTAATATGTAATAGTAATAACCTAGTATGAGTTATATGTAATATGTAATTGTTTTGTTTTGTTTCATCCCATTTTCTGTTTTTAATAGTATTCGAAAAAAAAAAAATCTGTGATAAGCTTTGTTTTGAACATAATTCTAATCTTGATAAGCTCTTTTTAAAACATATTGGTAAAGCACATTGGTGTCTGGGTCATCCTGACCTAAGAAAACCGTATAAATAGAAGAGCTTTAGCTCTGGTTTTTGGGATCACTTTTGAGAGTCTCAACTGTGTGGACCACGTGCGGTGGAACAGAACAAATAAACCTGGACCCTTGCTTTTCCTCACTCATGGCTGGTGTCTTATTTTTTTCTTTCTCCAATTGAATATGTGAGTATCTGTTTCTAGATTAAATTCTAAGTGTCTTTGGGTAATAGGCTAAATTCAGTTCTTCAGAAGGAACGACGTCCTCAGCGGAGTAGGGAAGTAGAACAAAATCCCTTCTTAAGCATGAAGTTGGAGCAACAGCCGAAGCTGAGCATGATAGCGGAGCACCGACCACAGTTTAGCAAGGAGGCACACCAACATCCTCCATGGAGTGACAAGGCAGAGTGAGGTACGAAGTGCAGCCTGGCATAGTGATGTCTGAGGCGGGGCAAATAGGTAAAGTGGCACTCTCAGCTGAACGGGGAGGTCAGAGCAATGTCCTCAGCCGAACAATGAGGCAGAGCTGCGTCCTCACCAAAACAGAGAAGCTGAGTGACATCCTCAGTCGAGCAGGGAGTCTGAGAAACGTTTTCCGTCGAACTGGCAGGCTGAGAAAAATCTGCAGTAGGGGAAAGAGGGTGAAGAAAGATTTTTTGCATGCCCTCCATCCATGCCTCTGTAGCCCTGACCCAAGATCCCTTCCTGTCCTGTTCTATTCTCTGGTACTCTCTCTCCAGAATGGCTTCTTGGTGGCAATTTTTTTGCTGAATCCATTTTAGTTGGTCTTGTTTTCTGTCAGTGAATGAAGGAGGAGGCGGATGCAAGTGCAGAATAAAGTTAAAAAAACAACAACAAAAAAAAATAAATAAACACTAGATATACCAGAAAAGTAAGCTATGAATACAAGGCATAAGCAAGACAAAGAAACGAGAGTTGACAGAGACAAGACAGAATGAGAAGTGCAAAACCTAACTTAAATATAAATGCTTATTAACTAATCAATGTGAAACAGGTGCAAGAGTTAATGTGACATGCTCCTATAGTGCGCAGTGGTTGCTGGGATATGTAGTCAAGTCCCAACTAAATGACAGAGCCCCCCTCCTAACATGCAACTCCTGGCATGCGGGACAGTCTATAGGGAGTCTGGGACAGTCATAAACAGAATTCATGTGCATACACAGGTGCTTATGTCCACAGACTTTCTCAAAAGCAACACCCTTAGCATTGCAAAAAGAAAGTCTAATGTTCTTCAGTCAGCAAGATGGAACGATTTCTTCTGCATTGCTAAGGGATGGTGTTTGCAGTGGGGGAAAAAAGTATTTGATCCCCTGGTGATTTTGTACGTTTGCCCACTATCAAAGAAATGATAAGTCTATAATTTTAATGTTAGGTTTATTTGAACAGTCTGAGAAAGAATAACAACAATAAAAAATCCAGAAAAACACACGTAAAATTTTTTATAAATTAATTTGCATTTTAATGAGGGAAATACGTATTTGACCCCCTCTCAATAAGAAAGATTTCTGGCTCCCAGGTTTCTTTTATAATGTGCTCCTAATCTCAGCTTGTTACCTGTATAAAAGACACCTGTTCACAGAAGCAAACAATCAATCATATTCCAAACTCTCCACCATGGCCAAGACCAAAGAGCTCTCCAAGGATGTCAGGGACAAGATAGTAGACCTACACAAGGCTGGAATGGCTACAAAGCCATTGCCAAGCAACTTGGTGAGAAGGTGACAACAGTTGGTGCGATTATTCACAAATAGTAGAAACACAAAAGAACTGTCAATCTCCCTCGGCCTGGGGCTCCATGCAAGATCTCACCTCGTGGAGTTGCAATGATCATGAGAACAGTGAGGAATCAGCCCAAAACTACACGGGAGGATCTTGCCAATGATCTCAAGGCAGCTGGGACCATAGTCACCAAGAAAACATTTGGTAACACACTACGCCATGAAGGACTGAAATCCTGCAGCGCCCCGGCTCAAGAAAGCACATATAAATGCTCGTCTGAAGTTTGCCAATGAACATCTCAATGATTCAGAGGACAACTGGGTGAAAGTGTTGTGATCAGATGAGACCAAAATGGAGCTATTTGGCATCAACTCAACTCGCCGTTTTTGGAGGATGAGGAATGCTGCCTATGACCCCAAGAACACCATCCCCACTGTCAAACATGGAGGTGGAAACATTATGCTTTGGGGGTGTTTTTCTGCTAAGTCATTACCAAGTACTAAGTCATGTTTTGCAAATACATATTTCCCTCATTAAAATGCAAATCAATTTATAACATTTTTGACATGCGTTTTTCTGGATTTTTTTGTTGTTATTCTGTCTCTCACTGTTCAAATAAACCTACCATTAAAATTATAGACTGATCATTTCTTTCTTAGTGGGCAAACGTACAAAATTAGCTGAGAATTAAATACTTTTTTTCCCCCACTGTATGTCCAGGGTGAAGCACAGGAACCTGGCAACGACCAAAGTGAAGCCAGAGGAGGAATGGATAAAAAGATGAAGCCAGAGGGTGGAGCGACATCCTCCAAGAAGCCAAAAGGGGAAGCAAATTCCTTTGCAGAGCCAAAAGAAGGGGCTATATTATTTCCGAGGCTGGGGGGATGGGGGATGGGGGGGGGAGTTCACATAGCAAAGCAAGCATGGGAGTGAATCACGGTGCATAACAGAGGGAAGGAATGACGTCCTCAGCGAAGCAGAAAGCTGGAGTGACGTCCAAAACTGAGCATGAAGGCAGAGAGTACAAAGAGTAGCCTGGCATAGTGATGTATGAGGCAGCGAAAAGAGGTAAAGCCGCACTCTCAGCTGAACGGGTAAGTCGGTGCAATGTCCTCAGCCAAACATTGAGGCAGAGCCGTGTCCTCAGCAGAACAGAAAAGCTGAATGACATCCTCAGTCAAGCAGGTAGGCTTGAAATCTGCAGTAGGGGAGGGAGGGTGTGGAAAAATCTAGCGTATGGCCTCCAACCATACCTCTGTAACCCTGATCCAAGATCCCTTTCTCCCATCCTGTTCCATTCTCTGGTCTCTCTCTCTAGATTGGCTTCTTGGGTGGCAACAAATTCTGCTGCATCCATTTTATCAGTCTTGCTTTCTGTCAAGGAATTCAAGAGGAGGTAGATGCAAGTGCAGAGTAAAAGTTTAATAAAAATAAAACAAATAACATAACACTAGAAATACGAGAAATGTAAAGCTATGAGTACAAAAGGCATAAGCAATATAATAAAATGAGAGCAAAGAGAGACAAAAGCAAGACAACATGAGAGGTGCAAAACCTAACAAGTGCTGATTAACCAAAAGATGTCAAACAGCTGCAAGTGTTCATGTGATGTGCTCCTGTGGTGCACAATGGTTGCTGGGATATGTAGTCAATTCCCGCCTACATAACATAACATCATAAAGTCTGTTACCACCTGGCCTGATGATGCAATGTCCAAACTACAGGACTGCTTCAGACAGACAGACTGGGATCTATTTGAACACCAGGACCTAGAAACACTCACAGAAACGGTACTGGACTATATCAAGTTCTGTATCGGAAATGTGACTGTGGACAAAAACATTCGGGTCTTTCCAAACCAAAAACCTTGGATGACCAACCAGGTCCGTACACTCCTCAGAGCCCGTGACGCTGCCTTCAGGTCTGGCGACAAAGCTCTCTATAAAACCGCCCGCACCAACCTGAAAGCTGGTATTAGAGAAGCTAAAGCAGACTACAAAAGGAGCATAGAGTCCCACCTGTATAGTAAAAATGCAAGGGAGGTGTGGCAGGGAATACAAAATATTACCAACTACAGAGGTCGTGATGCTGCAACAGGAGACCTGAGTGTGATGCTAGCAGAACAGCTAAATTGCTTCTTTGCTCGCTTTGAAAGATCGCAACAGCAGCACTCATCTGCTCCAGCCTTGCCTCCACCACCATCAAGCCCAGCCCTGCCCACATCCCCCTCGGGTTCATGCAACACTATACTTACTGTGAGGGAACACGATGTCAGAAGGGTGTTTCTGACAGTGAACCCCAGGAAGGCTGCTGGCCCAGATGGAGTACCTGGTAAGGTGCTTAGATCGTGTGCCCACCAGCTCGCCCACATCTTTACCAGATTCTTCAATCGCTCTCTGGCCCAAGCAGTCATCCCACCCTGCCTAAAATCAGCCACAATCATACCAGTGCCAAAGAAGTCTCCCACCACCAGTCTAAACGACTTCCGTCCTGTGGCCCTCACTCCAGTTATCATGAAGTGCTTCGAAAGATTGGTCCTTCATCATATATAGTATGATGTAGTATATATAGCATATAGTTTTGCTATAGTGTAATTTGTCCAAATGCCTTACCTGCACCATAATAACCCATTAAACATGAATACATCATGAAAGGTTTGGCGGTTGTGGCGCAGGTGGTAGAGCGGGTTGTCCACTAATTGTAGGGTTGGCGGTTCGACTCCCGGCCCACGTGACTCCACATACCGTAGTGTCCTTGGGCAAGACACTGAACCCCAAGTAAAATGAGTTGTCAAACCTGTAGATAGTACTATACATACGAGGCTTGGTTGAAAGCTAGTACTCCTTTCCATTACTCAGGCAAGAGAGAGGATTCATGACTTGTGCAGGCCAACCTGTAGGTACTGTATGAGAACCTTGGGCAGTTGATCATGGCACTATATGTGCAGCATTGCAAATTCATCCAAAAGTCTAGGTTTTGTTCCTCTTATTCCTTGGCTTAGTGTGAGCATTTTTTTTTTCTAGCACAATATGCTACTTTTTTATTTTATTTTA
>JAFFST010044902.1:37655-57188 GCA_022414735.1 Noturus placidus | reverse complement strand
GTTCCACTTCATGATTGTGTCCCACCTGTTGTTGATTCTTCACAAAAAATTACAGTTTTATATCTTTATGTTTCAGGCCTGAAATGTGGCAAAAGGTAAAACAGTTCAAGGGGGCCGAATACTTTCGCAAGGCACTGTATATCTACTGTACATATATCTGCATAATGTACAGATGTGTTGGCTGTCAACAAAATTGGGAGGTCTGGCATAAGTCTTAGTCTTACAGTAGAACTAGTTTCTCATATGTAATTGCTATAGAAGTAGGATACTGTGATTAGTACTTACTCAGGTCTCTGTTAATTTAAGCCTGGGATCTTCGAGTTAGTATAAAGATCCAGAAACTATACAGAAATCCAATAACTTGGATAGATGCCTGGGAAGAGTTGTGATCTTTGCAGTGCTTTGAAAGCCTTCCTGTTTTTCTAACTATTTTTTTCTAACATTTTTCTAACTACAGTGTTGGAAAACCTAATGCTATGTTGGTTCACTTACTATGTGATACATGACATACAAAGTGCTCTTTTACTGTAGTGTTCATACTCCAATAATGCTCTGACCTTGAGGCTTGTTTTACAGTAGATTTCTGCATTGAAGCAAGTTTCTGTGTCTGTTTCAAAAAGTATTTTATTTTAACTTGTCTAGTGTCTATGTTATAGACCACTGATGCCAAAGAGGAAGCAAGCATAGAGGAAGCAAGCATCTCCTTAAGATGCTCGTCTCTGGGAGACCCTATTTCTGTCATGTCACTGGCATTGTATTGACAAGTGTTTGAATACCAGGTGTTGAGAGTACAGGCTGTTTCAAATTATTCACACATACCAGCCGAGCACCCACATACCCTGACAGGAACACAGCTGTGGACATGTTGCCTTGCCAGAGACAGGCTTGTCAGATTTACACTGTGCTGGAAAACCCACAGGATTGCCTTGGACAGTATGAAGGGACACTGATAGGGAGAGGATGACATTAGCAGTAGCTGTACTTTAGATGTAATCTGCTGCATGAAAATGGTATGCAGAATAAGAGGGTAAAAATTGCAGAGACGAATTTGGCAATAATGGCTAGACATGTGAATATCAAAGGCCAAATGCAGAGATTCCCCAATAACAGCTGTTTTTTTTTTTTTTTTCTGATCTTCAGTACTAATATGAAGTCCGTATAATTCAGTAATACTGTTTCAGAAACTATGACAGTCTAAATATTCCTTTAGACAAAAATCACCCTTTAATATTACACTTTAAAAAATACTAGAGTACAGTCACAATTCTACTCAGTGTATTTATGAGTGACTAAGAATTACATGTACAATACTAGAATTTAGAGAAAGTAGAGTCGGCCCTGCTTTATTGTGGTATTGTGTTGGTGCTGATTCTATCTGCATGCATAATTGTATCAGCAGCTGCAGTCACGCTGCTTAGAGCTTTGCAACCAGGGAAATCCTGCATTGCCCCTCCCCTCATTCATTCTGTCTGGTTACAGGGCTTCCCTAACGTCATGGCTGAGAAAAAAATGAAGGTTTGTGTATTTGAGAAAGAGGTTATGTGCCTGCATGGAGAAGTGCGGTGTGCTGTAAGGGTGATCTTAAGATAGGAACAATGCATTTTCAATTGTCTCAATTTCCATAATGTCTCCATCCCTTAATTTTCACAAATGGTGCTTAATACCTTTGGTATCTAAATCTTAGCCATTTTCCCCCAGCAGAACTCCATTCTTTTTCCTCAATAGTTTTTTTCAATACCACACCCGCCTTCAATTTCTCGGTCTTCTGTTCACCACTTCCACCATTCCACCTACATCACCATTCCATATTCTTCACTTGCTCGATCTCATTGCTTTCTTCTACCCTCCCCCTCTTTCTCCTGTTCTCCAGTTTCCTTCCAATTGAATAGTGAAAGCTGACAGATCCCATTCCACTCAGGAGATGTACCTCTCGGTTCCTTCTGGCACTGCTGAGAGGCATCTCCATTTTGATCATTTGCCACTCCTTATATTAATTCTTCCTTCCACCTAACCCTGTCTTTGGACCCACATTGTCTGGACAGACACACAGACAGACAGGCAGGCAGGCAGACACACACATGAATGCACACTAACACACACGCACACACAAAACAGAAAAAAAACAAAAAACAAAAACAATCCAGTGACTTTGAAATTCAGCCGCAGCAATGGCCAGTATTTTACAGCTTTAGGGATCAGTGCGTTCAACAATATAGCCAGATATGATGATTTCAGAGATATCACAGTGCAGTTTATTATAGACCAGGAGTGCTTCCAATAGTCTACAAACAGCTTCCTATATCTCTTTTTATGGTACAAACAAAATCTACCTTAAATGTATCTAAGATACCTTACTGTATCTAAGATAAATGTCCCCACCCCGGAATTAAATTTCTTTGTAAAATGCTGGGCAATTATACTTAATTTCATTAAATAAATCAAACTACTTACTTACACCTATCAGAGGAGCAAACACATTAATATAGCAAACACAAACCTGTAGTTCCCTTAGCTTGTACATGTTTTTTTCTAGTCCTATATATGCCTAAGGCTGATATTGAGCTGTGCTAATTGGTCTCACTTTCACAGAAAGATCTGCTGGTGGGTGTAGAGATGCGCATCCATGTACACATTATACACAAAGGCACCGAGAGAGGGGTGCTGCATAGAGAGCATGCCTAGCTCTTAAGGGGAGGGCAGTAACTGTAAAGAAAGAGCAAAATAAAGCTAAAAGGGGATCAGAATCATTTTTAATTGATTATCTCTCTCCCACTGGTTGTCACACTGATAGTTGAATACATTTGCATTGGGTACATTCTGACTCACCCACACATGTACTCTATCTGTTTCTCTTTCAATCTGTCTCTTGTTTTTTTCAGGCTTTTCCTCTCCTTTTCACACATGCAAACACATTTGTGCACAGACGCTGTATACAGAGAAAGTATACAGACATACTGCACACTTAGAAGTGAGGATTTAAAGTGTTTGCTGGTGGGCTTCAGCTCAGACTATTGGCACACTTAATGAAACTGAATTTTATTCAGTGAATGACATTTGAGGCTATGATAGTTTATTTCAAAACAGTGATTGTTTTTTTTTAGATGGTCTTGACTAATTCCCACCCACTGGCCTGCTCTCGCCTATCATTCAACAGCACAAACTGGAAAGGGTGAAGGCTAACATGTGCTTTCTTCAAGACACATGAAGCCAGCCATACACGTCTTTTTGAACTGCTGCTCATGCTGCATCACATGGCAGCTTAACACCCTCAGAGGAAATCGCTATCTGTTGTCTTCCACATATATGTGCCTACAGACACCCATAATTGGCTAGTACTGCTGTGAATGACAGGGAAGAGAGTATGCCGTCCTTCACACCCAGAGAGCACAGCCAATGTTGCTCTCATCATCAGAATTCGAACTCTCCAGAAGATAGGGTGAATGCTCTTCTGTTGCACCACTCAAGAAACCCTCAGCAGAGTATTTTTTTTTTTTTTTTTTACAAAAAATCAAAACAAAAAACAACGGGTTTCAAAACTATACCCTGAATGATTACGTTTACATGGACATCAGTGATTAAATTATTGACCTTATTCTGAATAAGACAATATTGTGATTAAGGTACATACATGAGTCGTGTTTAGAATATTCCTTTCATGTTCCTGTTTTACATGTTATAGAACACAGAGCGATTAACAGCATACGTCATTACGTCCCCACACCACGCCGTCCGCCGTTCCCTCCAGAATTTCACGTATCGGCATACAGTTCATCTTCGTTATGGTACCGTATACAGTTTTGGGTGTTTCGTTATAAATTTGTCAAAAGCTTCAAGTGCAGTTAATTATTTGTCATGCTATACGTGCACATAGACAACTGCTTGAAGCCATGGGTTAGCCGTTAGGTAGTCTGAAGTCGTGTACTTACCTACTATATAGTAGCCGAAAAACATGTATTTCACCTTCTATACAGTAGGTAAGTATGCCGTTTCGGACGCAGTCGTGCTCTCTTTTTTTTCCGTTAAACGGTTCAGTGCTGCCGTGTGTGTGTGTGTGTGTGTGTGTGTCCTGTCACAAAATGTGGTGAAAACTCCCACACGACATTAATAGTGTGATTAACGTGTGTACATGTCTGTAGTGCATGTCGATAATGCTAAAACAGGAATACTACACATGTCTTAATTCGATTAGTGTTTACTTCGAGTATGACTTCAGTCAAACTAAGGTCATCAGAAATCACTGTTTACATGATAATTTCTTAATCGGGTTAATATCGGATTATTGTTGTCCATGTAAATGTACTGTATTTTGTACAGTCTGAAATGCTGGTATGCTTGTGGACTACATTTTTAAGCTCCTTTCATAATATGTTTGTGGACCGTTCTCTTCAGTTTAGATTTCATTTTTCAAATCTAGAGACTCATTGCTAAATGGCCATTAAATAACACTGTTGTTTTTCGGCAAAATATTGGCTATTGAAGGGTGAACATATTTCTGGAGTTTAAACTGAGCTCCACACACACACACACACACACACACACACAGACACACACACACACACGCACACTTACACAGTAGGTGTGAGCAACCTAGAAATCAGTCCATTGGCCATGCTAGTGTGAGGCTTCATTGTAGCAGAATAAATAAGAAAGCAGAGCAGACAGAAAACACATACACGCTACAGATCATTTTCTACCTCTGAAACCATTTGAAAGCTCTCCATCCACTGAGCACCTTATCATCTCAGACCTACATCAGAGGGATAAACAAAACTCCACAATCCACAATAATTCATTTTCAATCCACATTCAACAACAACGTATTATAGTTCTTACTCATTGGCACTATCAGATTACTACTTGTAAAATTACAATGAAGGAACAGGACACAGTAGATGCTGAACAGTACTTTAAATGCAAATGATGGTGAGCTTGTTCTATATATTCCCTGAGGATGATGAACAGAAACTGGACAAAGTTTATAATCCTTGTGTGTATCTTCACCCCTCATTGTATTGTTTAAATAATAATATAAAGCATAAACACCTATATAATTGTCCAATTCAGTTGCTTGCTACACAGCTGTCAGGTAAATACAGCCTGTCTGTTCCTAACACAGGGTTGTCCTGGTGTAGCATAATGTTGCAGATGAGGAGATTAGAGTGTCTATATTCGATTTAATGAGCAGGCCTGCACATACAATTTATTCACCCACACTGCAGTTCACATCATTAAAAAGCACAAGGACTGGTGGTATAAAGTATTGTGTGTTTTTGTGTGTGTGTGTATGTGTGTTTTATTCAATCTCTGTTAACCTATTTGTGTAGTACTGATCTTTATAGATACTCTGTACAATGCTTTATCATTCATTGCAATCTGGTCACCTGCCTTTTCACAAAATTCAGAGACGAGTCTCAATACACTGCATCATATATATAGCAGAAATAGCATCAAAGCATCATGAAGCATCTGCAGCTCCATTAATGTGTGTTATTGAATTTGTAAGAGATGCACTAGTGCTATAATTAGATCAGTGTAAGGAGTCTTCACTCCTGTTTCCTTATACGGTAATACGCAAGTTGGTTATACTCCACTGCGTTTTCAATCTCATCCACCTCATCACTCTGATGATTTATCATATGGAGGGTATTTATTAAATGTAGGAGAAGAGGGAAATAATAATGTGTTTGTATGTGGTAAGGAATAAGCCACTGCAGTAAACAGCAGCCACTTCGAGATCTTTTCTTAGAAACTCTTTCTGTACTTCAGTCCTGTTAGAATCATGGCTTGCTGTCATTTTCTCAAGGTACGCCCACCACAGATGCATGGACGGAGGAAGTTCTTTGCAGTATGCAGGCAGCTGATCGTACTATTTATGCCTGAGAATGTTTTAATCAGGCATGCAAAGTCAGCTGCAACGGTCACAAACTTATTCCTCGTGGTCTTTGTTATTTAAAAAGTCCTACATCTTTTTATTGACAGTCAGCAACCACAGAGATAGAGATGCATGGCAATCATTTTCGGTCATAGGAGAAATCGAGTGTGTGTAGGTCTTCATGAATATGTGGTGCATGTTTGTATCACCATAGCAACTAGTGCAAGTGCAAGAGAGCCAACTTTTGCTCTGTTCAAAGTGTGCTTAAGATATTCAGGTCTCTGTTTACAACTCCCTCCCTCTTGTTGCTCAGAAGTCGTGGTTCTCAGAAGCCAACCATAAACCAGGCTTCGGAGGAATCAAACAAAAAACATGGGCAGACATGAGTTAATAAACACTCACCTCCATAACTAGAAAAGTGCTGTGTGTCATCTACATAAATACCACCAGGATATAATGCATTCATATGACTGATGCTTAAAGGATTTGAGGTTGTTATGCAGTGCATCCAGGTTCTGATTCACAAGCCCAGCTGTACAGTCTTCAGTACTGACTGGCAGACATATGGAGTGAAGGAGTAATCAGGAGAACATGCATCTTTTTTTCATTTTGTACAGCGATGTAAATGCGTAAGTGAAGTGAGAGAGGGAGGAGTGTTTATAAGAGTCATTGTGCAAGTACACGGGTGTCACCACATTTAACATTTGCAACATAATTTATGTAACCACACAGGACTGATGAATGTTTTCAATGCAGAGATACTGTAGGAGTATGTATGTTTGTTTTGTGTGTGCATTTGTGTCTGTTAACAGGAAGCTAATCTATATCACCTAAAATGTCATTGGCGTGCATGCTGTCTGATGTTTTTTTAATTTTAATTTTATTTTATTGTATACACAAGGAAGACCACCCTACATTACTTGCCTGTTGTGCCCCTCCCATACACTACTAATACATGCCTCTTGTTTAAGAGGATGATGCTACTTACTGATGTGTACAGGTAGCCTTCACTGTTCATGGCCAGGTACAGTTTGGTCTGGACGCCCTGGATGGCTACTACTCGCAGACCCACTGGGATGAGGTTGAACATAGCTGCACAAGAGACAGAGAGACAGAGGCATTAACTAATTTACATAAAGAACGATTAAAAATAGCACACTTCCAACAGTACAGTCTGTGTCCATGTAGCTCTCAGTACAGAAGTGTTCAGGAGGCTGTCACACATAAACAGCCTGAGTAATTAGCAAGTGCTGACATCCATATTGACATTCAGCTCATGGAAGGCTACATGCCCACTCATATAAACAGTAAACAAGATATTTTACCAAATGTTTCTCCGCATCATATTCCCATGAGTTTGTGTACAGTACAGTGTAACCGGTCTTTCCGGTTCATTTAAACTGCATTGCTTATGAACAGAGGACAGCAAAAGTTTACATATCCTTTGGTCAACAACAAAAGCAAAAGGATATTTGGTTTCACAGATGTTATTGTATAATCCCAATTAGAAAGAAGCATCAACATGATTGTGCCCTACGATGGACTGGCACCCTGTCCAGGGTGTACCCCGCCTTGTGCCCGAGGCTCCCTGGGATAGGCTCCAGGTTCCCCCGTGACCCTGAAAAGGAGTAAGCGGTTGAAGATGGATGGATGGATGGATGACCTAATAATAAACAAACATTCTCTAATACCTTTATAACTCTTTATCACTGTTTATAACTCCCTCCAACATTTTTTGTGTCCTCCTTCTTAACACAACCCACACACATACTTTCTTACATATCTGTTTTAACTCTACCAGATTGTTTGCCAAATTTGTACTTTTTTTGTGACATCTGTTATACTGTAACACTGCCTTATGTCATATAGTGAGTCATGGCAAAAGTCCTTTTCAGAATTCTTTTCTGCTGATTTTGACTTCATGTTGTAGTTGAACATAGACTTTTCGTTTTCTTTTGTTCTTTTTCTTTTTTTTTAAGAAGTTGGAATTGTTGATGTGTTATGTGTTATTGCAGGTGCCTGCAACATGTGCCCACAAAATCTGTACAAAATTATTTTCTTGCTTTTTATTCAAATATATTTATTATAACCCTAGTAAAATTGCTTAATTGCATTTAAAATATAATTTAATACACTTTAAATCTGGCAAAGTATTTATTAAATATACTGAACTCAGATCCTAACAAGTACAGTTGTGCTCAAAAATTTACATACCCTTTGCAGAATCTGCAAAATGTTAATAAGTTAAAAACATTACAATAAAAACCTCAAAACAGTCATTGATCATCCAGGTAACAACACACAGTATTAAGAATCAAAGGTTTGCAAACTTTTGAACTGGTTAACTTGTGTAAATTCAGTTATTATTGTGTCTTATGAACTGTTAAAGGCAACTTGAGTAAACACTTTTGAGTATAAAAATGTATCATATTTAGTATTTAATTTTTAGAGTTATTGTACATGTGTCAATCTAAATTGATCCTAATACGTGAATAACTGAATTATGTTCTTAAATTTCTACTGAAGGGGTCCATGGAAAATATTATTCAGAGGCAACTTGTAGGTAAGGATAATCCTTAGTACTTCAGTATGTAGTAGCACTGTCCCACCAACAAGCCACAGTGATGAAGCAGCTAATTAAACCAAATTGATGCAGTCTGACAAGACATCGGCAGAAGAGATGGACAAAGATAAGGAAATCAGGATTAGAAGTAGGCCTAAAGTAACACCAAGCAGAAAACAGCTGCTCCATAGAAAATGGGAGCCAAATGTTATGTTGGTTTCAGTTACAGTGCAGGATACATTTACAGTACATTTCCATCCATCCATCCATCCATTTTCCATACTGAATATCCTACACAGGCTCACTGGGAGTCTGGAGCGTATCCCAGGGAACTCGGGGTACAAGGCAGAAGAAACCCTGGACGGGGTGTCAACCCATGTGTGTCCAGGGCACAATCACACACATTCACACACTCTAGACAATTTGGAAAATGCCAATCAAACTTATGGGTTGGGGAAGAAACCAGAGTACCTGGAGGAAGCCCCTGAAGCATGGGAAGAACATGCATGTGTGGCACATACAGGAAGAAAGTGGGATTTGAGCCCCTAAACCCAGAGGTGTGAAGCAAACCTGTTTAACAACTATGCCATCATGACCATGAGCCCTGCTGGAGCTCTGCCTGCCTGGAATCACTGAAACTGCCAAATTGCCTTGCACCTTTGTCTGTCTCCCTTGCTATGAGCCAAAAAGCTAACAATCTTTCCCTTTCACACCGTCTCCATGTGCCAGGGGGGAAAGTAGAGCAGCCAGCTACCAAGGCTTTGCTGGCATGCAGAGAACATTCAGCGACTAACATCAGCTATTGAGAAATAAGAACACATTACCATGTGTACCATGGATTATATAACATTCTAACCTATTAGCTTTATATAACAGAAATAACAACTTTGCTCTGGTCTCATGTGCCATTAATTGTTTCTCCTTGAACTCTCAAAAACTACCACAGCACAATAGTTAATGTATTCATGATTGAAAACATTGTTGTAGTTTAGTGCTTTTGTGTATTGTTCACAGTAAGATGTACTGTATGACATGAGATAAACTTAAATAAAAATAAAAAAAAACAGAGTGAAACTATTTGAAAGAAAGCATTTTAGAATTCATATGCTCTACTTTTTCGGCTTCTTCTTCATCGGTAAGAGAGTATAGTACTTGAGCACCATCAAGTCGCACGCTACGTGTATTTGGTCTGAGTGTGAACACTGGGTACACCCTGGACAGGGTGCCAATCCATCGCAGGGCATAATCACAGTACATGTATATTGTACTACTGTATTAAAATCTAAGATTTCTAATTCACAACATATTTTGTAATATTTGGTGAATTTCTCCTAACATTTTTACAGCTGTCAACAAAAATATTTTTTCTATTTGCCTGTCAATAATTTATATCAATCCAGAAATGTCTGCACTTAAACTAGAATTCAGGCATTCTGGACAAGGATGAAGCTTTGGATAGAACAGTGATGGGACTGTTGGTTTTGAATGATGAATTTCATCTAATTTCTGCTCAACTTTCAAAAAAAAAGTTCAACAATACACTAATCAAGATAAGGATAAAGCGGATTTTAGATTAATTACAAATAAATAGTATTTTTCAGGACCGCACCCATCAGTTCATCTCTTAAGTCTCCTCTCTGTAGCAACAGTTCATGTTGAGTTGCACCCGGCATTTATTTCCCCATACCTTTCATCAGAGAGATGAACAGTACTGGTTAATATTTGATGCGGCGCGATGACTTCACCAGTGTTTCTCTGTGGCTGCATGCAGCAGTTCCACTCAGGCTACTGTTAGGGCAATTGGGTGGAGCTCTTCCCCCTTTTCAGACCCAATCTGCTTCACTAATCCCACATCAAGAGCCTGTCTCAGCTGTGCTGAGCTCCACCTGCAGAGATCACACATCTGTCTGGCCTGCCCTTTAGAGAGGCGAATCTCCCTGGACTGGGGAAGGGGGAGACATTCTCAAAAATGAATGAGCTACGTAGGGTGTGGCTGTTTCATAGCAGCAGTTTGTAGCTAGCACTGACAGCTTTCATTCGGAATTACTTATACAGTTACATTTATAGCATTTGTCAGGCAATCTTATCCAGAGCAAAGTACAGAAGTGCTTTGTATAGTATCCATCAAACACATATCTTCATGCAAGTACTAGCAAATCATAGTCTAAGAATATTATCAAACTGGTAACCCAGGTAATAGGGGGTTAGTACTAAAAGTTAGCACAGCAACAACAGGTTTGTATTTTAATGCAAAAATATGAAATACAACATGCAAAAAACCTCACACACACACACACACACACACACACACACACACACACACACACACACACACACACACACACCACAGAGACGCAGGTGTATCTCATTCTGGAGGGATTGCCTTGGCTTTGCTTGTGGGGGATTTAGAAGAGAGAGTCAATTACCTGCAGCTAATAGAGCACCTGATCACAAATTCAGGAGGGTCTCCAAAGAGCAAGTAGAAAAAAAAAAACGCCACATGCTTCCTCCTGTAGCTCAGAAAAGCATTTACACAGAAACAGCTAAGGGATATGACACACTAGTCTTATATCTCCAACACTATATTTGAATAAATAAGAACTGGACTGATTTCACAATCTATTATAGCCCCACCATACATGAATACAAATAATGTTAAGTCTAGAACCCTTCCCTTTTGGCATTGTCCCTGTCTTTTTCAGATACACCAATCAGTCATAAAAACCACTGACAGGTGACATGAATAACATTGATTATCTCATTACAATGGCACGTGTCAAGGGGTGAGATATATTCGGCAGCAAGTCAACAGTTGGAGCAGGAAAAATGGGCAAGCGTAAGGACGACTGCATCAGAGCATCTCCAAAATAATTACTATCTATCAAAACTGGTCCAAGGAAGGTCAACTGGTGAACCGACAACAGGGTAATGGGTGTACAAGGCTCACTGATGTGCGTGGGGAGCAAAGACCCACTAGCCCATCTGATCCGATCCCACAGAAAAGCTACTGTAGCACAAAATACCGAAAAGTTAAATGGTGCACTTATATAGCGCTTTTATCCAAAGTGCTTTACACTGTGTCTCATTCACCCACTCACACACCAATGGTAGCACAGCTGCCATGCAAGGCACTAACTTGCCTTCGGGGCAACTTGGGGTTCAGTGTCTCGCCCAAGGACACTTCGGCATGTGGAATCATCCGGGCCGGGATTCGAACCGCCAAACCTACGATTAGTGGACAACCCGCTCTACCGACTGAGCCACAGCTGCCCTCAGTTAATGTTGACTATGATAGATAAATTAATAAATTAGAGAAAGGCGTCCTGGCATTCATATGGATGTTAATTTGACACGTACCACGTACTGTAGCTAAAAATTGTTGCCTTCATGGCAACCTAATTGTAGTTGCTTCTATTAGAAAGATTGCAAAAACTGTCCAGAAATCATTTGAGGAGCATGACAAAGAATTCAAGATGTTGATTTGAATGTTATGGCTGATCAGCGTATATGAACTCCAACAACAGAGACAAGATAAATGTAGAAACCAACATTACAAATGGTGGAAAATACAAGTTGGTGGGTTCTTCTGAGGGAACACTTAAATATTGAACCATACAGCAGAGTGTTCCTCTATCAGACAGGGTTCCAATTTGTAACCAAAGAACTTCTGACGTCACCTTTTACAAATATACTGTACATTTCGACAATAAATGAACTTTAAACACACTGTATTTTGTATATTGCATATTTTAATCATGTTTTATCTTGTGTTGTGTTGTTCATTTTTATTGTATTTATTTATTTACAGTTCCCTCACAAAGTTTTGGAGCAGCAAGACCAATTCTATTGTTTTTGCTATACATTGAAGACATTTCTGAAGATCAAAAGCTGAATGAGAAAATAGACTAGAATTTCAACTTTCATTTCCTCATAGTTACATCTAGATGTGTTAAACAACTTAGAACATGGCACCTTTTGTTTGAACCTACCCATTTGTTTTGGTGATCAAAAATATTATAGCATGTGAACGATCGGTGTCACCGGCTTCATGCAGTTATCGCCAGCAAGTTATATGCAACCAAATAATAAGTGTTTTATACCTTTTGATTGTCTAAACATTGGGTGGTTTGCCACCAAAGGTGCCCTGTTTTAAGTTGTTTAATACTTCTAGATGTAAATATCAGGAAATTAAAGCTTCAATTCTGACCAATCTTCTCATATTCACCTTGTGATCTCAAACCAAAATGTCTGCAATGTATAGCGAAAACAATAGAATTGGCATTGCTGTTCCAATACTTTCAAAGACGATGGTATTATTTATTTATTTATTTGTTTCTTTGTTTGTTTATTTATGTCGCTTTGTTCGTAAACATTATTAGGGACAGACCTTTTAACATATGAGAACACAAACTGACATCAGAAAAGGTGAAAAAGACAAGTTAACACTAATAGGATTTCAGATTAACAGAAGGAAAGGCCTCTAGTCCAGACACATTGATTGGAAATTGAATTAAGTTCTCAGTAGAAAGAAACATAATGCAATAAAGCAGACAAACATGGCATTTAGTAACCAAGATGAGTGTTTGCTCTACTCCAAACACAAATCTAATCAGAGCTAAGGATGGAAACAGCTGACTTTCAGGAAGATTTCTTTTCACTCTTTATGTTCATTTAACATTCACTGGTTCAACTCATATAACCCAGGTTTTACCTATTCTGATTAAATAGATTGATGGACACCAATCTATGCATTGTACAAACTAACGTAGGATTATTTCACTGGAAATTATTTCACTTCTTCACTCATTTTAGCTGATAATGAATTTTAAATGCTTTCTTAAAATGCAAGCCCAGTTCCAAAAAAGTTGGGACGCTGGGTAAAATGTAAATAAAAACAGAATGCAATGATTTGCAAATCTCATAAACCCATATGTTATTCACAATAGAACATAGAAAACATTAAATGTTTAATCTGAGTAAATGTACCATTTTAAGAAATTTTTGTTGGCCAACACGTCTCAAAAAAAGTTAGGACAGGGACAACAAAAGGCTGGAACAGCTGGAGGAACATTTTGCCACTAATTAGGTTAATGTGCAACAGCTCAGTAAAATGATCGGGTATAAAAAGAGTATCTTAGAGAGGCAGAGTCTCTCAGAAGTAAAGATGGCATGGAATCTGGATAGAAGAATATGTTGCTCTAGAAACTGTTTTAGAGCAGCTTTCCAGCATTAATGGTGCCTTTCCAAATGTGCAAGCTACCCATTCCATAGGCACTAATGCACCCCCATACCATCAGAGATGTAGGCTTTTGAACGGAGTGCTGATAAAGAAATCAAATAATATTTTAAAACGATTAGAAATAGTATATTTTAGCCATAATTATATCAAAAGATAAAATAGTCATTAAATTTAAAATAAAATGATTGCAAATAAAAATTTCCTTGTCCCCTTATGACACCGGAGGTGATTAGACAGATTAATGACATATTAGCACCAGCATCAGTTGCAGCAGGTCAATTCATGAAACAGCTCAAGAACAATATGACTGGATAAAATCACCATTCACTGTAAAGAGAGCAAATCATCTGACATCCGACTTGGAGGATGCATTGGTTGAACTGTCAAGCGATAAAGACAGCGTTTAATTACAAGACGATGGCTGAGTTTGGGATTTCAGTTGCGAGGGAATACCCAGTTATCCAATGCCACTATTGATGTACTGATGCTGTTTGGCACTACCTACTGGTGCAAAAAGACTTTCTCAGCACTCACGTACATTAAAAATAAATACATATTGTGACTGAACATAGAGGATGATCTTCAAGTGGCGGTCTCCAAAATGAAACCACAAATGGACTTACTGTGTTCCAATCATTGTGCACACCCATCTCATTAAGTGAGGTTAACACTGCAATGACAGTAATGTCTAAATTAGGCTACTTTTAAATAATATCATGGTTGTTAGGCTATTGTTGTCATTATGCTGTTTGTGTAAGCCAATTACATTTGTATACTTTAACCACCTCTGAGGATAGTGGTATTTTGGGGCTCGTGGGCTGAAATGTTTTAGAGGATTCGGCATCGATGGTTTACAAAAAGAATTTCAAATTTCGATTCGTCTGACCACAGAACAGTTTTCCACTTTGTCTCAGTCCATTTTAAATGAGCTTCAGCCAAGAGAAGTCGCTGGCGTTTCTGGATCATGTTCACATATGGCTTCTTCTTTGTATGATAGAGCTTTAAGCAGCATTTGTGGATGGCACGGCGAACTGTGTTCACAGACAATGAGTTCTGGATGTGTTTCTGAGCCCATGCAGTGATTTCCATTACAGAATCATACCTGTTTTTAATGCAGTGTCTCCTGAGGGCCCGAAGATCACGGGCATGCAATATTGATTTTCACCCATGTCCCTCGTGCACAGAGATTTCTCCAGATTCTCCGAATATTTTGATGATATTATGTACTGTAGATGATGAGATATTCATAGTCTTTCTCAATTTTACATTGAGGAACATTATTCTGTAATTGTTCCACAATTTGTAGACACAGTTTTTGCAGATTGTTAAACCTGCAAAGACTCCAACTCTCCAACTCTCTAAAATACTCATTGTAAAACTCAACCATCTTACTTACCTGTTGTTAATTAACCTCCAGACGTTTCTTTTTAGTAAAATTTACTTTTCTAGCCTTTTGTTGCCCCTGTTTTGCAATCGTCAAGTTCAAAATTATCTTATTTTTCCTTAAAATGATAAAAAAAAATTCAGTTTAAACATTTTATGTTTTCTATGTTCTATTGTAAATAACATGCGATTATGAGATTTGCAAATCATTTCAATCTGCTTTTATTTACATTTCTTTACATTTTACACAGCGTCCTGACTTTTTTGGAATCTGGGTTGTAGAAATTCTGCTCAGTTTCTCAAAAAAGTGTAGTGAACTGTAACAAAATCTTGAACATGTATTTAATTCATGTGTTCTGTTTGGATCAAGTTTTATTTAACTATTTTTGTGAATATCATCTTAGAGGCAGTGTCATGTGGACATGTACTTGTAAAAAAAAAGAAAAGAATAAAAAAAAAAAACACCATCTGACTGGGCCATTTTGAAAACCATCAGTAATAAACTTGCATTTCTTGCTTAATCAAAAAACGTATTTAATACCTGTAAAAAAACAATAATAATATTGATATATACTGATGTTTGCTAGCTGAAATATATAAATATTATCCACCTAGAAATAGATGCTAGTGCATCATATCGCATACTAGTCAGTTAGCTTACTAGCTTAAGTATGTACTCTAGCAGGCTGTTTATACTGCTTGTCAAGCATTAATGTTAAAATGTATGATAGTATTTTCTAAATAGTATATTCACATTTGTTCTTGGAATCATCAACCTTGTCAGTGTGAGACCTTTTAAATGGAATTAACCCTAAGACCAGTCTTGTGGGCTAGGTGAATTCACCTTTAGTCATCAAATCAGACACCCAAAGGAACCAGCTTCCTGTAATGTATACAGATTTGTATCATACTTGGAAGCATCAACTCGGTTAATGTTAACTGCCATTAGGAGGCTTTTTATGTGCTCTTTAGCTTTATAACCAGCTTTGGAGGCCAGATGCTTTTACATTCATTCTTGAAACAGATACTGCAATGAACAAGCTTCTTGTAAGGCACACATCATCTAAAATGGTATTTGGCTTGCCGATCAGACTGTCGGTGTGCTTGCATTTCTGATCAAGCATTGAAGAATTTCCCTTAACTTAAGTTCACTCAAATGTATTTCAACACCTATCTTAAATGTTAAATGTAGTAATTACATTATCATGATGAACTAATTAACCAGTTAACTCAAGCAGTGCCAGGTGACTAACATTAGTGACTAACATTAAAAAGAGACCTAACTACCAATCTTGTTGTTAGCCAGTTATGTAATATAGCAGAGCACTAAAACACAGAAACCTATTAACAGTTAGCTAATTTTTAAATGTTTCTAGTTCTTTTACTGATGTATGTTTACATGGCTATTTTTACATGGCTATAGTTGATTTGTTTTTAAAGAAAGTTTACAAAAGAGATTCAGGCCAGCAGCTTTGTCAGGGTTTTATTTATTTATTTTTTTATGGCCCAGTCAGATTGGCTTTCATTGTATTTTCAGAGGTGATACAAAGCCATATGGTTGGCATTGATCTTTAGTGATGGCTTGCAGTCCCAAATGTCCAACTTGCAGTAATTACTTGTGCATGCCTCTGAGGTCCACAAGGGTGGTGGCTGTTCTCTTTCTTATTTTGTGGTTTAAAATGGTGTTGATATGTGTCCCCTGTGCCCAGGTTTCTCATCTGCAGTCATGGAGTCCCACTGCCACATAGAGATTTAAGTGTAGGGAGCAGGAAAAAGTAAGAACTCTGTTGGGTGAGCCTCCAGTACTGAATTTAAGCATCCATGCTCTATGGTTATAGCCTGCATTAATACAGTATATTCCTGAATTAACCAACACCTTTTCTGATATTCTCAAGGGCCTATTATAGCAGATTTGATTAAACAGCGGAGAGCCACATGATGGATGTGACATAAAAACTAACCTTATAGAATAATATATCCAAATGTGTTTAGAAGTGGCTTTTGTCATTAATTGTACTTATCATTAAGCACCATTAATGTTGCATCTATAAAACAGGTGACTAAATATATCATGTTTTAATAACTAATTTAATCTATAGGTTACATCCTTTGATATGCAACTACAGTACAGCATAGACATATCCAATTTTGCCAGGTCATTCATATCTGTCAGTGTGATCTGTTCTGGTGAAGGGACTAATCCAAAAATATTTGGGCATTGTTATTGAACAAGTGATTGTTATATTATCTGTATTCCACATGATATCAGAGTTGAAATTTAATGACAAATAGTGCAGACTTTCAGCTTTAATTTGAGACTAGTTTATAAAGAACCAAAAGTAGTTGGACAAGCTAACAGTCATAAATAAAAATTGTAATGCTTGTTAATCCTGCTTGTTGCCTTTTGCATGCTCAATTGGAGTCAGGTCAGCTAAGTGACTTGGCCACAAAAAAAAAAAAATCTTGGGTTGCTTTAGAAGTATGCTTTGATGTACGCACCCTGGAGGTAGATTAAGGAGAGGTGGACGGTCAATACTATCCACAACCCCGTTCTACTTTTTTCCACCTTTGATTCTGTATGGATTCATGAAAATAATACGAAACACATGTAATTGAATTACATGTACATGAATCATAAATTAATTAATCATATGTAAACTTTCCTGGGTGAGGTGGGAGGGGCTGTTATTGGGGTAAAAAAAATATTGATTCTGTATTGATATATTTTGTTGTACTCTGAAAAGTGTATGAGAATCAAGAATGAAATGAATAAATAAATAAATAAATAAGAAGTATGCTTTGGGTTATTGTCCATTTGCACCATGAAGCACCCTCCAATGAGAACTTCTTTTCCTTCTGTATACTCTGCTCTTCTCATAAGTTCTAATTCCATAGGATGTTGTTGGAACACTAATTTTGAGGTTTTCCAATGGTTTACATCTTGTGGTAAACCTTTATTTACAGCCATAATGTTTTCTCTGGATTGTTGACATTGACACAGATACGCCTACCTCCTGGAAGGTGTTCTTAATCTGGCCAACTGTTTTGAAGGGTTTTTTCATTACCAGGACATCTGTAAATAATCCTTTTCTGGACCTTTAGGATTTTTTTTTTTTGTCTTGATCTCTTTGATGAGTTTGCTTTAGTTTTTGAGCTTAACGATGGCTCGCTTCACTACTAGTAACAGCTCATTAGACTTCAAAATTGAGCAAACAGCAACAAATTGCAAATGCAAATGTCACACTTGAAAACACCTCTATTCATCTGCTTATTTGTACTTGAAATAATTAGGGAATAATTAGGAAATAACACACGTCTGGGCATTTAACAGCCGAGCAGCCAATTGTCCAATTACATTTGGTCCCTTAAAAAGCAGGGACTGCATATAGAAAGTGCTGTAATTCCTACAATGTTTAATTGATTTAGATGTGTATTGCATCAAATTAAAGCTGAAAGTATGTTTCAACTTTAGTTTCAACTCCTATATATTGTGGTAGACAGCTTAAATTCCCAATAATTTGTCAATGTCCAAATATTTGTACTTGAGTGAACGGTATTTAGTTCAAGTCTGTGTTATCTATCTAAACTTGCTTGTTCCTGCATAACATTACACTTGTTGTCACAATCCTTATAATTGGGCAATGATGAAATTAATTTTCTAACATTGTTATTATTCAACCTAGTCACCGTGAGATTTACAAGTCATTCAGTTTTGCATCACAAGACATAACTGCAATGACTAATAATACTAATAATACTAATAATACTACTACTACTACTACTACTACTACTAATAATAATAATAATAATAATAATAATAATAATAATACTACTACTACTACTACTACTACTACTAATAATAATAATAATAATAATAATAATAATAATAATAATAATAATAATAATTGTGATTATCCAGAACAAACAAAAAATGTGACAGAATAAGGGTTGTATGTCAGCAAAGAAGGCAATATATTATGTAATATACTGTACCACTTTTCAAACAAAAAATAAATAAATACTGCCTCTCAGGGATTATAGAACCTAGAAGCAAGTGTGAAAGTCAAGGTCTCCAGAAGAACTGTGGCAGATTCTCCAAAGTGACTTACAATCCAACAATCTGAATGTTCAGAAAACTGTATGTGTAAATTGTAATATGTACCTTTGAATACTGACATTTTTTAAGGTAAAGGGTTTTCACACCAAATATAGAGGCATGTAGAAAATGTGTAATTTCATTATTTTTAAAGGTATCTTTTCTTTACATGTGCCTGAACAGTACTGTATATGAAACATCGAGGATCATTCATCACTGTGACAAACCCTGAATATTAATATTCACCTCTCTCCACATGATCACACACTAATATTTTAAAGAAGAAGAGAACATAAGGAGTAAGTAACAAAAATAAATACATTTGGTGCATGTGAGCGGACCCTTATCCCTCTCTCTCTCTCTCTCTCTCTCACACACCC